>PVKA01005152.1:0-92871 GCA_004027165.1 Ctenomys sociabilis | reverse complement strand
TGTCTTTTTGAGACAGGGTCTCACTATGCAGTTCAGACTGGCCTTAAGCTCATTTTGTAGCTCAGGCTGGTCTCGAACTCACAACAATCCTCCTGCTTCAGCCTCCCAAATGCTGGGTTTACAGGCCTGCACCACCATGCCTAGCTTCTTTCTCTCTCTCTCTCTCTCTCTCTCTCTCTCTCTCCTTCCTTCCTTCCTTCTTTTCTCTCTCTCTTTCCCTCCTTCTTTTCAGTACTAGGAATTGAGCCCATGGATGCTCTCCCACTGACCTACATTCCCAGCCCTTTTTCTCTTTTATTTTGAGACAGGGTCCTGCCAAGTAACTGGGATTATAGGAGTGTGCCACTGCCTGGCTATGCCCCTGGCTTTTATTTATTGGAAGGTACAACACTCTACAGCTGTGACAGGCAGAACTATCTCTAGATGACTGTTGCCTGATGACTCACAGAGGACCCTGCCCTGGCAGTGCTATAGACTGGATCTTAAATGTACCCTAAGTGTGTGTAAAAGGGCTGATCTCCAGAGTAGCACTACTGGGAGGTGGTGCTTTGCAAGATAGGCCTTGTGGTGTGGACTGAGGCCATGGGGATATGCCTGTAAAGGGCTTGTGGGACCCTGTTCCCTTCTATCATTAGGTCATAGTATATCCATGATCTCTTTAACTCTGTGGCCTTGAGGTGAATGGTTTTGCCACATGTCCCAACCATGACACGTTAGGGCATGATGCCTTGGTGGGCAACCATGATGCCTTGGAGAGCAACCATGATGCCTTGGTGAGTAACCATGAGGCCTTGGAGAGCAACCATGAGGCCTTGGAGAGCAATCATGAGGCCTTGGTGAGTAACCATGAGGCCTTGGCAGAGCTCAAAGCAAGGGAGGTGAGTCACTCATGCACTAGAAGCTCCAAAACTATGAGTCAAAGGTGGACTTGGGGGCACATGCCTGTAATCCCAGCACTTTAGAGGCTGAGGCAGGAGGATTGTTTTGAGTTCAAGACCAGCCTGGACTACAAAGTGAGCTCAAGGCCAGCCTGAACTGCATAGTGAGGCCCTGTCTCAAACAGATAAAAATATAAATAAATAAATAAAATGAAAATATGAGCCAAGATAAACCTTCTCATTGATGGGTTTTTGCTCATATAAAATCTGCCCAGTTGTGGTGACAGTCCAACATGGTGAAGGGCCCCAAAATAGTAGCATATAACCCACTTCCTTTTCTTTTTTCTCTTGTGCACCAGTGATTCCCCAGTCAACTCTTGAGACTTCATGCTGTCTGTCTCTACGTAGCCCCCCCAAGACATCCTGGTCAATAGTCAGTAGAAGTCTGAGCTTTCTGTGTCTCAGGTTGGAGGGTTCCTCCTCTCTAAGCAGCCCTCCCACATCGAGCAATAAAGGCCTCCTTTATCTCTCTCCTGCCTTTCATTTGTGCCAAAATCCCCTTACACTGGTCAGGCTTGGAGGCACATGCCTGTAGCCCGACACTGCTACCACTTCATAGCCAGAAGCTGATGTGCAGGCGAGGCCCACACAGTGCACGCACAGACTGGGTCTGCATCCCGACGTCCCCCACGTCCGGGCCCTGGTGCCTTGAGCTCAGGGAAGACGTGGAAGGCTGGCAAAGGACTTCTCAGACACAGGAGATCTTGGCCGCACCCCTCCATCTGGAGTCAGCAGGGACCGGAACAGCACATCGTGGCTGTCTTAGTCCATACAGATTGTGTGACAAGGTACTTAGGTTGGGGGGGGGTCATCAGCAACAGAAATACATGCGCCCCATTCCAGAGGCTGAAGTCAACCCCAAGCAAGGTACTCTAGGGAGATGCAACGCCAGGCAAGTGCCGGCCCGCACAGGTGGCGGTGTGCGGCTGTGCCCTCGGATGGCTCTTTCCACCATCTCCAATGAGGGCACAAGTCTGACTTAATCCCAAACCCTTCAAACACTTATGTGGTAAAGGCAACCTTTTTTTGCTTCTGTTATAGCTTGGGTCATAAATGGCCCCCAAAGGGGAACTAATGACGTGGACTGAACTAATCTGAAACCAGTTATATTTGCCAGCCCATCTTCCTTCTCCCCAAACCCCAACCCCTGTGCACTAACCACTTTTTTACTTTTTTCTCAATGGTTTTTATATAAATATCATACGAATATATTTTCATATCTCGCATTTCCTCCAGGTCCTCCAGGAAAGGACCACAGGGATAGCTTCCTCTCCCTGTGCTGCATTTTTCTTTTTGAGTCAGGGCACCACCCTGTAATCCAGACCTGCTTTTTTTTTTTTTTTTTTTTTTTTTGCGGTACTGGGGATTGAGCTCAGGACCTTGCACTTGCCAAGGCAAGCGTTTATTCTACTGAGCTATCTCCCCTGCCCCCAGACCTGCTTTGAACTCACTGTGTAGCCCAGGAGTGTGAGTTGCAAATGTGTCCCCTAGCTTGTCATTTTTCTTTCAGCTCTGGGGAGGTTTGGCATACATTTCTGATGGCTCTGCAAATTGGTATGGTTCCTAGGACTAACAGTTTGGCCTTGTCCATCAAATTTATAAATGCATCAATCCTTTGACTCAACAGTCTCTCTTCTGGGAATTTAGAGCCCCTTGTCATGGAGAAAAATGTGTGTTCATTGGTAGGTGCTGTTGACTTCTTTCTTATAAGAGGGCCATTAGGAAGGAAACGACCATATAAATTATGATATATCCACAAAATGGAATATTCTGCTGCTATAAAATAACAAGTTTTTATATATCATAAGAAAGATCTCTAGGATATGGCATTAAAGGAGGAAAGCGGGGGTGGTAGGGTATGACGGGTCCCTCCTGCAATCTAGCACTTAGAGGGTTGGGGCAGGAGAATCATGAGTTTGAGCCAAACCCGGGTAACTTAGTGAGATCCTGTCTCAAAATAGAAAGTAAAAGAGGTTGAAGATGTAGCTTAGCACTAGAGTGCCCATGGGAACCACAAAAACAGAAAAGAGGAAAAAAAAAATAGCAATGAATTGAAAGTTATTACTACATCAATATTTTTACATTTGTAAGTTCTCTGTTCTCTCTCTGTCTCTCTATCTCTGTCTCTCTCTGTCTCTGTCTGTCTCTGTCTCTGTCTCTCTCTCTCTCTCTCTCTCTCTCTCTCTCTCTCTCTCTCTCTCTCTCTCTCTGTGTGTTTCTATCCTGGAGATTAAAACTAGGGCCTTCTCCCTGAGTTACATCCTCAGTACTATTTGTTTTTTATTTTACTAATTTGCAAGGGGGATTAAAGACAGGGTCTTGATTTGTAGTTCAAGTTAACCTTGAACTGACTATAGCCCAGGCTAAAACTTGGGATCCTCCTGCCTCAGCCTCCCAAGTGCTAGGATTACAGGTCTGTGCCACCATGCCTGGCTGTGTGTTTTGAGACAGGTTTTCACCACATTTCCCAGGCTGGTCTGCCTCAGTCTTCCAGAGTTCTGGGATTATAGATATGTGCCATTGCACCTGAGTAAAGCTCTCCTCTCTTAAAAAAAATTATTAAGTAACTCTCCCTCACCCCCCCACCCCAGGTACTATAACCTTGTTTCTCTTCTCCACAAGAAAACTTCTAAAAGGATCTATATGGCTTTGCTTTAGCTTCTCCATCTCATCAGGAGTACAAGAACAGCGAAGGCTGCTCCACTTCTTGGTATCAATTTTTTGTGTTGTCAGCTTTCCTTTACTGTAATAAAATATCTGAGCTACATACTGACAACCTGACTTTAAAAAAAGTAATAATGGCACCAGTTAAGCAAAGAGACTCTTTCCAAAACAATTCAGGAAAAAAAATTATTTTATACGTAGTGGCGAGTGGATGTCCGTGTGGAACAGCCTGTGTCCCTCCTTACATTGGTGTTTTTCTCCCCAGCCCCTCGTCCCTCCTTACAGGAGAGGCAGCTCGAGAGCAAAACAGAGACAGAGGAGAAGTCCCACGGCTGCAGTGGGAGCCCCTGGATCCAGCTCTGCCTGAAGCTGACGGCTCCTCTTTAAACACATGTGAATCAGAATGTGCCCCTACCCTGTTAAAGCAGATTTGACTTGGTTTCCTTTCCCATAAATGAAAAAGTCGTGAGAATCCAGCCCATGACAAGCACTGTGGGGTGCAGGCAATGAGGCTGGGTCTCAAACCCAAACTGAGCGATGTCAGACGCATTTGCAATGCATTGATTGACCACAGCCTGGATCCGAAGAACCTTTAGGGTCACCTGTGCTCTGCCGAGTCTCTGAGAATTTCCCAGACCACTGGGTCCGACCTAGGATGCATTTTGGCACTGAAGTTCATCTAAATGGGACCCGAGTAGGTCTTTAAATCTTGAACTGCTCTTCAACTTTTCTCTTTGAATGTGAACTCCTTCAGGCCAGGGGCTGGCTCTCATGATTTCAGTTTCTCACCTACCTCTTAGCATACGGCTTGGCACATGGATACATCTCTCGGGGTGGGCTGCTTGGGACAACAGGAGGGGTACTGGCTTTGAGTCCTGGCTCAGATGTCCCCAAGCTGGATGACCTTCAGCAAGCTTTTGATTTGTTTGTTTGTTTGTTTACCTTCAGCGAGTTACTTACATATTCTGAGTCTTATGAGAACTGATGTGAACACAGACACACAACATCCTGAGTGGATGTTGCTCAATCCACCCAGGCTGCGACAGTGAAAGGCCACAAATGAGTGGTTTAGAAAAGCAGAAACATGTTGCCTACAGTTCTGCAAGCTTGGAAGTCTGAGAGTAAGGTGTTGGCAGAGTCAGTGTTTGGAGAAATACCAGTGCATTAGATGGCTCCTTCTGGCTATGTGTGCATAGGGCTCAGGGCAGGGCTTCTTGCTAGGGTCTCTGTTGTAAGCATATGTGTCTCCTTCTTGCTAGGTAAGCATATGTGTCTCCTTTATGAGGCTAGAGACGTCACGGATCAATCCCATCCCAAAGGCCCGTCACCTGATGTCCTCGCACTGGTGACTGGATTTCAACCCAGAAATCTCAGAAGGACAAAGACAATCAAATCATTGCCACAGGTCATCTGCCTGTTCGTCCTTTCCATACTTACCGAGGGTGCATTCTACGGCAGGCCTGGGCTGGGGATGGAAAGTACAGTGGCAGCTGGGTATGGTGGTGTGACCGGGGACACCTGCCACCCCAGCACTCTGGGAGTCGGAGGCAGGAGGATTGTAAGTTTGAGATTAGCCTGTGTCACTTAATGACTTAGCAAAATCCTGTCTCAAAATAAGAAATAGAAAAAGGCCTGAAGATAAGGCGCAGTGTGAAGGTCCTGGGTTAAGATATATATGGGGGCTGAGGATGTAACTCAGTGGTAGAACACCTGCTTAGTGAATGCAGGGCCTTGTATTTGAATTCTAAGCCCTGGCAGCAGCCAAAGAAGAAGATATATTTTGCTTGGTTGTAAGCAATAGTGTGGCAAACACAGTTTCCTTTTTTTCTGATACACAACTAGACTACATTTCTTAGCCTAGGAGCTGAGGGAAGCTAGGAAACTGACCAAATGTGTGTAGGTGGGACTAGGCCTCAGTGCCTAAAGCAAACAAATTATCTCAGTCCTGGATAAACATCCTGTCTGGTTAGGGTTGACTATTAGTCACTAGGCAATCTTGTGTCACATACTGCTAACTTTGCAAAAGTATAAATAAAGGACCATTTTGCTGTGCCTTGCCTCAGTTTTGCCCATCAAGCAGACCAGCAACCACCTAGCCCTGCTTTTGCCTTTTTGCCTGTCTTTCTCATTCCTGCTGCCGTTTCTCCCCAGGTAGAACTGATTGCAGTGAGACCAATGGACCCCGATACACCCCTCGATGAGGGAAGCCACATGACACAGTTCTGGCCAGTGGGATTTACGTGGAAGTGAGCCATATCTTTTTTAGGGTTTTCCCTCCAACACCTCTGGGAGGACAGCTGATGAAAGGTTTATGAGGAGGTTGAACCCCAACATGGAAAAAGCCCAAGATCCTGAATGCATGCAGTGGTGCCCACTGACAACCTATGGTGACAGGAACAAGAAGGGAACTTTTTTTTTTTGGTATCAGGGATTGAACTCAGGACCTTGCACTTGCCTCTCTGAGAGCTATATTTCTGGCCTTTACAATGCATTATTAAGCCTCTGAGTTTAGAGAGGTTTTTTGTTACTGCAGTATAGCTTACCCTGATATCAACCATGGCAACTTATACAGCCATGGGAGGAAATGGGCAGGCGCTGGAACTCAAAACAAATCAGCCGAGTGGCTAGAAGGGAGGATTGGTCACAAGGAGTGAGCCTAGCTTGAGAACTATCTCAGCACGCAGTCATTTCAGTCTGCTTGTGACAATACTAACTCTTGGGAGGGAGTGTCCAGCTGGCCTCGTGTTGAGCACATGCTCCTCTCCTTTGCTGGAAGTTAGTAGGTCTTTGCAATTCCTCCTAACTGTGTTGAATGTGAGGAGGAAAGGACAGAAAGGAAATCAGAGAGATGCATGTCACAGGGGCCGAAAACAAGCCCTCTTCCCAGGGGACTGCACTGTCTTCCCTCTTAGAATTCTCAGCCTGAGGACACCCACACGAGGCACAGGCTCTCTCCAAATGTAGCAGGGAGGGGGGCGCGAAACCTCTAAGGTGGAGGAGGACCAGCTGGCTAGACTTTGCTTGGGCTCAGGGTTCAAGGGGAGAGCTTCCCAAAGGAAGTGACATTTGCCCTGGAGCTTGGTGAGTGATGGGGCTGTACTATGTAAAGAGAAGGGGCCAGCACAGCAAAGGGCAGAACAGAGGTGAAGCCATAAATTATATGCGTGCTTCCTCCTCTTCCTCCTCTCTGGATGCACCAGGTTGAAGCATCTCCTTTTGGAGTCATCTCTAGAAAGTGGGCAGGGTGTTAAAGTCAACAGGATTTGCAGGTGGTACAGTATGATACCTAGGAAACCCAAGTGAATAGCTTGCAAAGCAAAACAATAAAATGCTCAGTTAGTGAGGTCCAAAATTAAAATACGGAAATCAATATCTTTGCCATTTAAACCAATACCAAACACTTTCAGGAGATCAAGGAAGTGGAAATCCCATATCTGATCACAGCAGAAAAAGTAAAAGATCTAAGGACAGACCTAATAAGAAATGCACAAAATCTATGTGTCAGGAACTTTAAAAAGCTGCTGAATGGTGCAAAAGAAAGCCAGAATTTATGGACTGGCTGGGAGATCAAACTGGGGACCTTGCGCTTTCCAAGCAGATGCTTATGCCACTGAGCTATCTCCTTGGCCTTGGCTAACTTACTTTTGAAAGAGAAAAGTCAACAGCATAAAGATGACATGCCCCTCTAAGATGACCTGTATAACTAATGTTATTGTGTGCAATTAAAAAATAATACCCCATTTAGTGTTTTGAGACAGGATCTGACTTTGTAGTCTAGGCCTCTGGGGTTACAGGCATAATCACATTTGTAAGTTGTTGTTGTCATTGTCAACCTCCTCCTCCACCTGGTTTCAGTGGTCAGCATGGTGTGCCAGGGGTTCCAGGGCCAGCAGAGTATGTGGTTCAATCCCAGGGATTGAACCTGGGCCCTTGCACTTGCCAGGCAGGCGCTTAGACCATCAAGCTATCTCCCCAGCCCCAGTTTACCTGTTCTTTAATACTCAGCTCAAATGCCACTACCTATTACACGAAGCCCTCCTGGTGAGGGTTTGTCACTCCGAGTTCCTTGGCCTGATTTCTGCTTTTGGTCTCTTATTAGAATTGGTGGCTGATAGATATGATTTCTCCCTTAAGAATAAGAGTAGGGTGTGCTGGCACACATCTGTAACCCTAATTCCAGCACCCAAGAGGCTGAGGCCGGGGGATCAATGTGAGTTCGAGTGAGGCTCTGTATCAAAAAGCAACAAAAAGCAAAAAACTAAACAATAACAAGAAAAACCCAAAACAAAACAATACCAAAACCCCCAAACAAAGAAACCCCCCCCAAAATCTTGAGGGTGATCACCTGATCTGCCTTCATGTATCCCAGAGTAGGGTTCAGGGTGGCAGTGACCTTGAGGCTGGGCAGGATTTATATGCAGTGAGGAAGCACCGTCCAGTCCTTGTGTAGTCTCCTTGTTCCGCTGCTGGCTGGGACCTTGGCTTGCCCTCCATCCTGCTGGGTCATAGGGCTGCCCGCTATGGCCCTGTGGTCTAAACTTAGCCATTTCTGAGCACGTCTTCTATTCTAGGCATCAGACCAGGGCAGCTGGCCTGGTCTCTTGATTTTGAGTTTAGCCTTTTCTGTTTCAAAACAATGGAAGCCTGAACTTATACCCTGCACTGTGCACCAAAATAGACTCCACACTGATTGATGATGTGTTTTTTTTTTCTTTTTTTTAAAACTATAAAAGTACTTTAAAAAAATAGTGGGCCAATTCCTTTATTACTTTGGCATGGAGATGTCCTTTGTGATTTAGTGACTCAAAATCTAGATGCCAAGGCCAGGGAAGATAGATCAGCGGCATAAGTGCCAGCCTGGCAAACACAAGGTCCTGAGTTTGATTCCTGTTACCAAAATAAATAAATAAAATCAATGCCAGCACTTGGGAGGCTGAGGCAGAGCATCATGATGGGTTTGAGGCTAGCCTGAGTTACATAGTGAATTCAAGACTGACCTGAACTGCATAGAAAGACTCTATGTCAAAAACCAAACAAAGAGACAAACAAAATCAGTAGACAATCTGAGAAAAATATTTGCAAATAATAAAAGAGATTGTTGCCCATGCCTGTAATCCCAGCACTTGGGAGGTTGAGCCAGGAGGATCTCTCTGAGTTCAAGACCAGCCTGGGGCTGCCAGGTGTGGTGGCGCATGCGTGTAATCCCAGCACTTGGGAGGCTGAGGCAGGAGGATTGTTGTGAGTTTGAGACCAGCCTGAGCTACAAAGTGAGCTTAAGGCCAGCCTGAACTGCATAGTGAGACACTGTCTCAAAAAAGACAAAAAAAAAAAAAAAAAAAAAAAAAAAAAAAAAGCAAGGCCAGCCTGGGGGCTACAAAAGTGAATGCAAGGCCAAGCTAAACTGCATAGTGAGACCCTGTCTCAAAAACAAAACAAAAGAATTTTAATCCCTTTATTATGTAAATGGATGCTAGAAATTTGCATAAAGTGCCCAAGAACTCAATAGAAAAAAGTTTGAAGTATGTAGCAATTTACAAAAAAAATATAATAACCCTGAGAACTCTTTATCTCTCAGAAAAGTGAAAACTCCTAAGTGCTGGTGTGTCCTGTTAGCCAGTTGGTGTAGAGATGAATTTTCTCTGGACTATCAGGAGAGCATGTCCCTGTGGCGTTTGATTTGGTACAATCTAATCAAAAGAACAACGGTGCTTATCCTTTGACTCAGTAATTTCACTTTGGACACTCTATCCTGTGGCTATCTTCATAGGCACACTTATGCATGTATACAAATAACATTATTTTTACAGACTGATCTTGAATTTTCTTCCCCTGTACTAGGGATTGAACTCAGGACCTTTTGCTTCCCAGGTGGGTGCTTAAGCTGCTGAACTATCTCCCCAGCCTGTCTGGTTTTTGTTTGTTTGTTTTTTGAGACAGGATGTGGCTGTGTAGTTCGGGCTGGCCTTGTGCCCCCAGGCTGGTCTTGAACTCACAAACTCACAGCAATCCTCCTGTCTTAACCTCCTGAGTGCTGGGATTAGAGCGCTGGGGCTTCAGGTGTGCGCCACCCTGCCAGGTTCTGGCCTTGGTATTAGATAATGGTAACAATACTAGTTCATTACAAGCCCCCTGAAGAGCTGGGGCAGCTTCACCAAAGCGTCAGGAACTACATGTGAAGGGATGTTGTTTCATAGGAAAATTGAGGTTATCAGGAAAGAATAGGAAAAAAGTTCCCTGTCAGCCAGCTATTGTTACTGCCACAAATACTGGCCATAAGTCAGCTTATAAAGAAAAGCCGGGCGTGGTGGCGCAGGCCTGTAATCCCAGCACTCGGGAGGCTGAGGCAGGAGGATTGTTGTGAGTTCGAGGCCAGCCTGAGCTACAAAGTGAGCTTAAGGCCAGCCTGAACTGCATAGTGAGACCCTGTTTCAAAAAGACAAAAAAAAAAAAAAAAAAAAAAAAAAAATTTACTTTGGCTCAGAGTTTTAGAGATTTCATCCCGTGGCTGATTCTCTCCATTGATGTGGGCCTCTGGGGAGGCAGCTGCTCACATCCCAGCTGCAGCCGGGTGAGGCATGGAGGCGCGCCTTGTGATCCCAGCACTCCAGAGGCTGAGGCAGGAGGGTTGAGGCCAGTTGAGGCTCCAAAGTGAGCTCCAAGCCAGCCTGAACTACAGAGTGAGACTCTGTCTCAAAAAGATGCAGCTGCAGCCATGAGAGAAAGGAAAGGTGCCCTCTAGTCCACGGGGGACAAGTTTGTTACAAAAGCCTGTGGCTTTGCATCAGTGGATTGTTCCAGGAGACTGAGTTGACGTGCCAGGTTTCGCATCTGGGTTTTTTCTGGGTGAAAACAGAGCACAGAGGAGCCAGAGGACGAGGCCACAGCTGACACCTGCGTTGTAACTGTATTTAAGACTTTGATTATGTTATTGCTACCTTACTTATGAGTCTTTTTATGTCTTCTTTTATTACAGCTTGAGGTTTGCTTCCTCATCTGTCATCTGCTTTACAGAGTTAGCTTTTCAATTTTCTCCATTGTACATTTATTTTTACTCATTCCAATCTGCATACAAGATCAAGATATTTGCACTCAGTTTGTATTCTTCTTCCTTGAATGGGGGGCTCGTCTTCCCTTGGTCATGTCTTTCGATACATTTGTGATTTTTATTTGACAATAGCTCTCTCTCTGTCTCTCTCTCTCTCTCTCTTTGGTGCAAGGGATTGAACTCAGGACCCTGTGCTTGCCAGGCAGGTGCTGATGCCCCTGAGCTATCTCCTCAGCCCCATTTGTGATCTTTATTATCCTCACCACTTTATTTGCCATTAAAACAAGTAATTGGGCTGGGGAGATGGCTCAGTGGAATAAGCACTTCCCTGGCAAGTGCAAGGGCCTGAGTTCAATCCCTGGTTCTGCCAAAAATAAATAAATAAATAAAATCAAATAAAACAAGTAATTATCACACAACACACTGAAAGTCCCACATTTATGTCTTTTTTGGGAAATAATTTAGTGAAAAAAATAACTATCACGCACCCTGTTCAGAACTGAGGTACCATAATTTCACAAAAGATTTTTATTCTGTGAATAGTCCCTACACTCTGATTTACCACTTTCATGATTTCACCTCAATTTTCTGTACCAACAAAAACCCACTGAGTCTGAAGACCAGCTGACCGTGAAGGTGGGCAGTTGGCTCCAGAGGAGGAGCCCTGGGAGGGAAAGCTGAGGAGGGCTCCACTAGCTTCTGGACCCCAGCCTGTCTCAGAGCAAGCCCCTCACAGCCAGGGGCAGGTGGCTGCCCATCGGCTGATTGATGTCGCTCATGGACAGCTGATCCTTCATTGTCCTACAAGTGGGCTATGATGGCCCCTTATTTCCCTTAAATGGCAGGTCCTTATTTCGGATTGTTTTTTCTTGTGGTGTGTGTTTGTGTGGGAGCTTATTGTGGAGCTGTGGTTGTGTATTGTTGCATAACAAGTATTAGGTCAGCTTTTTGTCATTATAACAAATACCTGAGCTAATCTATTTATAAAGAAGAAGTGTTGACCCCCAGCCTTAGAAGTCCCAGCCCACCCTCAGGCAGGTCCCTCACTTTTAGGCCTCTGATGCCAGGTGGCAATGTTGGCAAATATGTGACACTGGTCAGGAAGTGACAGAAAGAAGGGACCCGGGTCCCTCAGCATCTTTCAAGGGTTCACCCACAATGACAAGGACTTCCCACTGGGCTCATCACAAAGTGTCACAGACTCTCAGTAGTTCTAAGCTGGGGACCAAATCCTAACCCCTGGTGTTTGGGGGCCACACATCCAACCACAACAAAGAGCGTCAATGACTTAACAGTAGTTTATTACTGTTTCTTTGAGTTGTGAGGATTAATGTGGTTTAGCCCAGTGGTTCTGTGTAGGGCTCACAGGGCTGCAATCATCGAGCTGCTGGGGCTGTGGTCCTGACTGAGCATAGCTGCCCAAGGTGGTGTCTGTACTCGGGCCCTAGCTGGGCAGGTGGCTCTCTTTTTCTTCACGTGGTTTTCCCAGGTGGCCGCCCGGGATTTCCTCAGGGCATGATTTAAATCAGACTTGTTTTCATTTGAGACCAGTCTGAGCAATTCAGTGACACTGAGACTCTGTCTCAAAAAGAAAATAAAGGCCCAATCCAAACTTTACCATTTTGGTTAGGCCTTCCATCCCCCTCCCCACAGGACTTGGTTTCTTCGTGCCACTTCCTTGGATGCTGAGAAAGCGTGCACTCCTGGGTCACAGGGACTGAGTGCTATGATCACTTGAGTGGTTGTTGCTGACACCAGGGAGCGGACAATTTGTCCTGGTCTCCTTCATTTTGGAGGCAATCAATTTTTTTTTTTTTTTTTTTTTTTTTTGCGGAACTGGAGATTGAACTCAGAACCTTGTGCTTGCCAGTGCTTATTCTACTGAGCCATCTCCCCGGCTCCTACCATGGACTGGAATTCTTGGTTTTTAGCAAAAACTCTTACATGAAGTTGACACTAACTCATCGAATACTTGCTTAACATGTAACTGAGTAAGACCACGGCAGTATCCGGGCTGGGTGTGCTGGAGCACATCTGTAGTCCTAGCACTCTGGAGGTAGGATCACTTTGAGTTAGGATCACTTTGAGTTAGACCAGCCTGTGCAAAAAAGTGAGCTCAAGACCATCCTGAGCTGCAGAGCCAGACCCTGTCTCAAAAAAGACCTAAATAAATAAGTAATGTTATTTACTTGACTTGGAAAAAATCCTGGTGTAAAGATTAGCAATAGCTGTCATCACAGCCTGCCACGCGTGGCCTAGTTGTGTGCCCAGAGTGACTTCTTTGGCCCAGCTTGGCAGTGGTGGAGCAGTGGCTGTGTGGAGATGCTGTGGCTTCCAGTTTGTTCTGAGGAAGTGACACAGTTCTCTAAGCCAACAGTGGCGACTGCATCCTCCTTCGCTCTGGCTGGGGTGGGACGACCCGATTTATAATGGACAGCAAGGACAATCAGCGTGATAGACCTTGCTGCCAAGAGGAGGCCACAGGCTAAGGTGCTCTCTCTCGCTGGTGTGGCGGGGACCTCTGTGGCCCTGTCAGTCAGGTGGCCACCCAGAGAACAAGTCTGGCACACAGAGTTGAGCAGAAGCAAGAGTGTCTTAGAAGGAGCCACAGCAGGCCTGAGGTGGTCCTGCCTGTGAAAGTGCAGTGACTGGCGTGACAGAGCTGACTGCAGATCTTTACAGAAGTCTCAGCTGGGTTTGCTGTCCTGCCCAAGTTCCCAGTGAAGAAACTAAGACCCCTTCGAGCTCCAAATGGAGGAGCTCCATTCCACTCCAAGAGCAGCCTGTATTCCTTCCACTAAAATGCAGCCAAGAAATAACAGGTGATTTGGTTTGAATCTTGATTTATCAGTTTTTCCACTAAGGTATCTAGCTTTGTCTTGCTACTGGGGGCAACATCCATTAGGCCCAGTTTTTTAAATTTATTTAATTTTGTATTTTAGGGAAGGGTCTACAGGGTGTTCAGGGTCTCACTACTAGATTAGACTCCTAGGTTTTTTTTTTTTTTTTTTTTGCAAATCAGGGATTGAACTCAGGCACTTGCACATGCCAGGGAAGCGCTTATTCCACTGAGCCATCTCCCCAGCCCTCCATTAGGCCCAGTTTTTGAGACAAGGTCCCGCTAAGTCCCTAAGGTGTGCAGACTAAGTCTGAACTTGTGATCTTCCTGCCCCAGCCTCCCAGAGCACTGGGATTATGGGTGTGCGTCACTGAGCCTGGGTGAGATAGCTTCTCCTGTGGCCTTTTACTGCCTAGGATCTCTCCTCTGTTTTCTTAGAAAACTCCAGGTTTTTTCAGGTTATAGCTTAGAGAAATGTCGCTTTCTCACCTCCTCCTCAGCTCAGCTCCCCAGCTTAGCTTTGATTGGTTAACATAATAAGAATGTTAGTGCTACCTCATGGTCTGTATTCTGCTTTCACTGATAGTATCACAAGTCTAGGTGATTAAATCATTGCTTAACACTTTACAATAATGCCTGTTTCAGGGCTGCAGTGATAGCTCAGTGTCATAAGTGCCAGCCTGTCAAGTGCAAGGTCCCAAGTTTGATCCCCAGTACCACATGCCATGTTGGCCCCGGCACCTGGCATAGTGGCATATGTCTGTAATCCCAACACTATGGAGACTGAGATACGAGGATCACTATGAGTCTACTGTAGAATGATACCCTGTATAAAGAAAACAACAACAACAGCAAAAACCCAAAACACACATATACACACACAAACCTGTCTCAGCCAGGTACAGTGGTGCATACCTGTAATCCCAGCATCAGAAGGCTGAGGCAGGAGGATCACTTGGAGCTTGAAGCTAAACTAACCTGAGCTACATGGCAAGACCCTGATCAAAATGAAACCAATCCCCCAAATCTTGTCTCTAAATGTCATAAAGGCACACATGTGGCTATTTCACTCAGAAATGAACCCTTGGAAATGTGCCTGTCACTTCCAAGAAGCATTTGAAAAAAAAAAAAACACACACACACACACGCTATTGTTTCCCATGGTAATGAGTACTAAATACAATTTTCCCTACACTGAGCCCTAAGCCCTACATCAAGCCAAAATGGAGTCACTCCTGCTGAAGTTCCCAGTCCTCAGGTTGAGACTAAGTTGTTCACGTGATTTTCTGAGAAGCAAGGAGAGGGAGGGAGCGCCAGAGTCTTCTCAAGGCCTGTTTTGGTTGGCATGATATGGAAGTCCACCTTCCTGTAAGCTTTACAAGAAATGATCAATTTGCTTTTTAGTTTGTTGTTGCTTTTTAAAAAATTTTTATTGTAGCACAGGGGATCAAACTCTGGACCTTGCGCTTGCCAGGCAGGTGCTTAAGCTACTGAGTTATATAACCCAGCCCCAATTGCTGCTTTCCTGGATTCTTTTCTGAGCTCTCATGGAACATTGCTATTTTACGGTGTAAGGTGATGTCTGATTCTGTAAACTCAGATACAACCAATTACCACCTTTAAACTAATTTGTTCTTTTGACCTGACTTACATTAGTTGTTTCCAGATGTGGTCCATGGGCCTGCGGTATCAGCAACCTTCTAGAAGTGCAGCTAGCCCCTGCGGCAGTTTCTCTACGTGGGACTGAACAATCCAGGTGAAGCACACCCTTCTGGAGGCTTTGATTCTCACACAGGTTTGAGCCCCACGGGTTGCTCCAGGCTACACAGCAGGTACATCCTTGGGCCCAGCCTCAGCTGCTTGGGATTGCTTTCTGACACTATTTCCTATTTACTTATTGATTGTAACTGGGAATTGAACCAGGACCTTCATGCTGAGCTACATCCTCAGCCCTTAAAAAAGAAAAAAAAAATTGGAGATAGTGTTTTACTATGGAGCTCAGGTTGGCCTGGAACTTGAGGTGATCCTCCTGCCTCAACCTCCTGAGTACTAAGATTACAGATGTGATATTACACCCAGGCTCACTTTAAAAAAATTTGACACGATGTCTTGCTAAATTGTCCAGGCTGGGTTTCAACTCCCAATCCTCCTGGCTCAGCTTGCTAGACTGCTGGGATTATAGGTGTGCAACATGCAAGCAGCTTATTAATCTGCTTTTATATGGGAGGAAAATGAGATGCAGGTGGGGGTCATTGATCTAAATATTTATTGAGCCTCTACTGTGCTGGGTACAAGAGTGAGTTAGCGTTGCCTTGGGTGGGCACTTACAAGGAAAAGAGTAAGCACATTTAAACAGCTCTTTTTAAAAAATGTATGTATTTTGTACAGAGTCTTACTATGCAGCTCAGACTTGTAGTGATCCTCCTGTCTCAGCCTCCCCAGCGCTGGGATTACAGGTGTGCACCACCACGTTTGATCTAGAAACAGCTTTTTATTCCTCACAAACAAAGGTGACAAAATTGTTGGCATGCAAAGAACACCAGGAAAACAATCTCAGGTATGATAAACTGCCCCCTTAACACTACATAGCCCCCCTTTGTTGTTTCTTGGAGGTGCCAGGAATCCAAGAACCTCATGCTTACCACTGAGCTACATCCCCAACCTCTGCCCCCATTTATTCTTTATTTTTTAATCTTTCATTTATTTATTTTGATAGAGTCTCACTATGCAGCTCAGAATTGTAGTGATCCTCCTGTTTTAGCCTCCCCAGCACTGGCGTTACAGGTGTGTGCCGCTATGCATGCTTTTGGTGGCTGGCACTCAGTACCAGGGATCGAACCTGGGTCCTTGTGCATAGACTGCTGAGCTATCTCCCCTGCCTCTTTTTATCTATCTATCTATCTATCTATCTATCTATCTATCTATCTATCTATCTATCTATCTATCTATGGAGGGGACCGAGCATCTTTATTAAATAAACCAGTAAATGGCAGCACAGAGCAGCAATAATTTTGGAAGCAGTGGGGACAAGGTGTCAGGTCAAATGGCAATTCTTTATCACATGGTCTTAAAGCAGTGGAAGAACTGGGCTTGAGGGCCACTGGCTGGTATTGTGCACTGCTGACACAGGGGGCAGGACTAAAATAATAAGGGCTACACAGTATCCCCATTAGAAGACTTAATCAAATGCCTACAGATTATCCTAGCAGTTAACAAGACCACTTAAGATTTGAGATCTGATTTTTCTCAGCAGGTTTCCAGCTCAACGAGGAGCAGTTAGAAAGTAGATAGACGAAAGACACACTCTTCTGACAAAAAAAAAAAAAAAAAACCAAAAAAAAAAAAAAAAAAAAAAAAAACACACAGCTATGTCTGCAGTGATGCAGCACTTTTCCTATTTTTAATTTTCCATGAGGTATTGTTTCCTCTTGTCTTATACCTCTAAATAGCCCAATTTCTCTGGGGGGAAAGAATGTATTATCTGAAGGAGCAGGACTGGCAAAGCAAGAATCTTAGTTTAGAAATCTTGCTTTGTAGCATGTCATGGCAAGTTAAAACTTGAAAGGTGTTTGTCAATAAATATTTGAAGAAATGATTATGCTTATTGGTCTGGAGCAAAAAAAAATAGGAGGGTCTAAGGAATCTTTGAGGCTGATTAAAATGGAATAATACCAATAATAAAAAAAATCAGCCTTCTGTTTTGTACTATTTACTATGCCATGGTGCCCCCACAAGGCCACTTGCTGAAGTGGATAATCCTGGGGTGGAGCTCTGTGGAGTCCCTGAGACACAACACTCCAGGGCTTGAAGCCCTGCTTTGTTGTCTGAGGGCTTTTGAAAGGAATGGAGGAGATAGATAAAAGAGAAGACTAAATAGCTAAGGAAATAAGGAAAGCTTGGTGGGCAGCACCACCAACACAAGACAGGGGAGAGAATAAGATTCAAACGGTAAGGGAGCCGGGCATAGTGGTATGCGTCTGTAATCCCAGTACGCACTGGGGAGGCTGAAGCAGGAGGATCCTTGAGAGTCCAGGCCAGCTTGGGCTACAAGATGAGCTCAGGGCCAGCCTGACAGCCTGAACTGCATATTGAGACCCTATCTCAAAAATAAAAAATAGTGAGGGATGGAATGAAGGAGCTGGAGAGGAAATACAGCGAGTGCAAGCTGGTGAGAGAGCGAAGTCTTGGCCTTTGCAAGTCCAGGTCAAAGAGGTGGGTGCTCTAGAGTGGGCATCTTCCAGCAAAGCACAGAGCTGTACCAGCTACTCCTGGGATCCCGTGTAGTTTCCTATTATCAGGGAATCACTAGCATATTCCAAGATGTCGGAATACTTTCATGGTCTTGGGGTCTGTTTTAGGCTGGAGAAAAAGGAAGCTGCTGGGGCCAGGCTTTGATGGCTTTGTCTTCTTATACTCTGTCCTTCTTCAGTAATTCAATCTGTCAGGTTGGTCTCCCACTGCAACGCAGCTCCTCCTAAGAAGCCTACTCAATATTTTTATTTTTTTAATTTTAAAATTTCTATTGGTATATATCTGCAGTCAAAAATGATAGCATTCATCATGGGAACTTGGTACATGCATATAACACAGCTTAGTTCTTTATTTTTCCTTCTTTCTTCCCCTCAAACAAACAGCTGGGCAGGGTGGCATATGCCTACCATCCCACCACTTGGGGGGCTGAAGCAGGAGAATCCCTTTGTATTTGAGGCCAGCCTGGGCCACATAATGAGTTCAAGACCAGCCTGAAGTACACAAGGAAATTATGTCTCAAAAACAAAACAAACAAACAAACAAACAAAAATATCCCCCAAGTCCCCAAGCCAATGAGTGTGGTAGAACACACCTGCAGTTCTGGTGCTTGGAGGCAGGAGGATTGCCAGAAGTTCAAGGACAGCCTGAACTGCATAGTGAGACCCTACCTCAAGACAAAAGCAAAGCCAGGGTTTTGGCTCAGTGGTGTAGGGCCTGCTTTGTAAACGTGAGGTCCTGAGTTTGATTCCTGACACCCCCCCCCCAAAAAAAAAGCCTTCCAAAAAACCAAAACTCAAAAGTACCACAGAAAACCTAAGAAATAAACAACAACAACAACAACAACAAAAAACAAAAAACAGCCTATGGTACAAAGCAAGTCCCTGCCTCAAACAATAACAAAAAGAACCTACTTCTCTGAAAACTCTCTTTGTGCCATATAACATAGCTCCAAAATGAAAACCAAACTGTGATAGTTGAGAATAGCACTATTCAGAAAATGCAAATAGTCTGCTGCTATTTCTTAAAATCAACACTTTTACAAATAAAATAATTTAGAGAGCTGAAACAAGAGTCTTCGGACTCTTTTTCCTCCGAGTCTTCGGAGTTGCTGTTCCTTCGCTTTTGCTCCTAGACATCTCCACCTCTCTTCTCCATCCTCTCAGCCCCTGCCCCACTGCATCCTTTCTTTCTGCAATGAACATACTCGTTTGTTCTTGTCGATTTTCCCAGGGCAAAGGTGCCTCTTGCTAAATTAACAATGTAGGGGGACCGGGGAGAAGCACTTCCCTGGCAAGCACAAGGGCCTGAGTTCAATCCTCCGTTCCGCAAAAAAAAACCGAAACAAACAAAACAATTTGTAGCTCAAGCTGGTCTTGAACTCACCACAATCCTCCTGCCTCAGCCTCCCAAGTGCTGGGATTACAGGCATGCGCCACCACGCCTGGCAACAAAACAAATTAACAACGTAGGAGGCCACTGTTTCATCCCAGGCTCCTGCACTAAAGTGTCCCAACAGACTGGGCTGAAAATAAGAATGGACTCACTCGTGGTCAAGTCCACTCCAGCAAGCTTGAGCTCAGCCAATTATCTGACTCTAGGACCCATCAGGGCTGCAGAGGCAACAGCCAGGTATGTCAAACAGGCTAGTTTCAACGGGTGTGATTCAAAGAGTAACCTGATGTTAATCAGTTCTTTTATTTTTTCTGTTGCCTGTCTCTCTAGCCTTATAAAGAAAGTAAGTCTGATGAGGCCTTGGGAGATGGCTCAGTGGAATAAGCACTCCCTTGGCAAGTGAAAGGGCCTGAGTTCTAATCTCTGGTTCTACCAATTAAAAAAAAAAGGAAAGTAAGTTCAAAACAATTTTTTTTTCTTTCTTTCTGATTTCTTCAGCCCCTTTTCTATCCCTAAAACTGATGCTTGCTTTTCGACTCATTGGAATGCTTTTTTATTTTATAGCATGAAGTGTTGCCTGATTCCAGAATTGAAAATGAAGCCAAATCAGGTCCTCACTATAAAATGTTTTAATTGCGTCTCGGACACTTTCTTGGGCTCACCACCCACAGAGGCGTCTGGCTAGTGCAGGGCACAAGTTTTAGCCAGACGGCACGCACATAAGCCCCATGAGAGAACTTCTTCCCAACTACCGAACCTCTCGTCGGGAGCTCGGCACTTCAAAACCGCACAATAAAGATTTAAGGAATGAATGAATGAATGGAGGAAGCGAAAGAAAAACCGTCTCTTTACAAAAATGGCAGCCTCTGTGCCCTTTACCAGCATGGCCGCCAAGGGCCATGTAAGGGGCGGGGCCTAGGGCAGCTAGGCCGCGCGAGCCGTCAGGTGTGGCCCCGCCCCTTACACGTCTCCCCCTCCCACCCGATTCCGGATTGGTCCGGTTCCGGCGTCGCAGGCCGGCGGCGGCTCTGGGTGCTGGCCTGCGCTCGCCACTTCCGGCGCGCTGGGACAGTTGGTCGGGGGCTTCCGCGCGGCGCGAGCGGGCAGTCGGGGTGGCTGAGGCGCGCGCAGGGATGCTCTGGGGTGCCGGCAGCTGCCGTGCGGGCTGAGGCGGTGAGGACAGCCGAGTCCGCGGGCCTCCGTGCTGAGCCGGCTGCCTGGGCCGCGCCGCGCCTCCGAGGCCCCTCCAGCCTCCGCGCGCGGAGCCCCGGGGCAGCTCGCCGCCGCCTCTGTCCGAGCAGGCCGGGGAGCCCCTGCCTGGGCCCGTCGCCTCCCTTTCGGGGGTCGGGTCTGGGCGGGGGCCCCGAGCCGCTGCCTCCACGCCGGCCTTCGAGCCCCATTTCCTGCTTTTTCAGTTTCCTTGAGGAGGGGCGCTGGGGTTGTGGACGGCTGCTCCCTGGGCTTCCCGATGAGGCGGACCTGGGGGTCGTGCCCTTTTTAGGGGTCCCCGCGGGGGACCGGCGTGTGGCAGCAGTTCGCTTCGCACGGGCGGGGACTTCCCGAGCTTGCCGGGACCATGACCTGAGTCGTGCGAGCCCGCCGCGTCCGAAAGCTCGGGAGCTCACCTGCGCCGCCCCTCCGGCAGTATGGTAAGCGGGCGTTGCCTTCCCTCCGCGGGCCTGGCCGGGCGGGCGGGCGGGTGGGTGCCAGTGGGCCTTGGGCCGGGCCGCCGTGACACATGCGTGCAGCGTGTGCTGCGCGCGGGCGCGCCCATCCCCCAGGGGCGGCTCGGGGCCGAGTCGGCCCTGCCAGCCGGTGGGCGCAGCCCTTGCATCTGCTGTCTGCTTCCCGCGTCTCGCAGCTCGACTAACTCGGGGTTACTGATTGAAGTCTTCCTGAGTGGCAGGCTCTGTGCTAAGTGACAGACTCGTGTTAATCCTCGGAAAGGAAGTGGGAGACCGAGGTGCAGGGCAGCGTCAGCAGGCGTGCGACGCCGACCGATTCTTGGTTCTTGGAAAGCAGCTCACGCAGCCCGGGCCGGCTTTACGGCTGTGTAGAGGTCGCTTGCGCAGTGGAACCTGCAGCGGGATGGATCCCGGGGTGCTCGGGCTGCCATTCTTCCTGCTGTATGTTCTGGTCTTTTCCTTGACAGTGCCTTGAAAAACTATAGATGCCTCTTCGCCCGGAACCCTCTGCTGAAGAAAACTTAGTTCGTTTTCCAGGCCCCAAGGCACCCAGGACTCCCTTCGTTTTGTGTACTCACTGTGTTTGTAGAGTTTGTTTTTGCCCTTGTATAGGAATCTGTCTGTTGTGGTGGACTCCATTCTTTCGAAGGTGAGGGTGAGGCGTGGGCCTCAGTGATGCTGCAGTGCCCAGTTAGTGATAGTTACTGTCACAGTTGCTTTTTATTTTTCTGTTCTTTCTGAGACAGGGTGTCAGCTGTGCAGCTCAAGCTGGCCTTGAGCTCATTGTGTAGCCCAGGCTGGTCTCAAACTCAGTGATCCACCCAAGTGTTGCGCTGTGGGTGTGTGCCACAACGTCTGGCTTGTCACACTTTCTCTTACACATTTAGGCCAGTGGGATTTTCAGAACTTTTTCAAGGGGGCCTATGATTGTGTTAGGTCTTTGGTATAGAAAGGGATGTAAGGCACTGACCCGGTCCTCACAGAGCTTGCCGCCAGCTGGATAAAATATACTACTGCTGAGTGGTATGGCCTGATTTGGACTGCATATACTGTATGTTGTGTGCAGATTTACTATGTGTATGCCCAGGCTGTACCGTAGTGGCAGAGCAGTTAAGCTCTTTGAGTTCCAATTGACTTTTTAGAATAGAGGTGAAATTCTCAAAAGGTGCAAAGTATATGTAACATTTACTGACGGATGAAAGTAGCATTCTTTTATTTAAACACATTTAAGATTCTTTTTTGGTTTTTAAATTGTAAAATGTATGTAAGATCTACCCTTCCTAACCACTTCTAACTGCAGGTCAGTGTCATGAAGTACGTTCACGTTTTTGTGTGACTCTTACTCTTGGTGGTCCATCTCCTGAAGATTTTTAAGTTCCCATACTGAAACTCTCTGCCCTTTAGCATTAACTCCTTTTCCTCCTTTGCCAGCACCCCGAGGCTGGCAATCTCTATATTATGTTTTGTGTCTATAAATCTACTTTAGGTACCTCTGGTGGCATCACAGTGTTTGATTTTTTTTTTTTTTGTAATTAGCTTATTTCACTTAGTATATTTTCAGCATTCCTATGTGTTGTAAGGTGTGTTAGAATTTCCTTTTTTTAAAAATGTATTTGGTACATGGTCTCATTATGCAGCTTGAACTCATAGTGATCCTCCTGTTTTCAGCCTCCTCAGTGCTGGGATTACATGCACATGTCACCATGCCAGTCTTGGTGGCTTGCTCAGCATGCCTGGGGGTGGGACCCGCACAGCATGGGAATCAAACTGTGGTCCCTGTGCTTGCCTAAGTAAGTGCTTAGTCTGCTAAGCTATCTCGTTGGCCCCAAAATTTCCTTTTTAAGACTGAATTCCATTGTGTGAATGTATTGTGGGTTGCTTCCACCTTTTGACTATTACAAAATGTGAAATATCTTTGAATCAGTTTTGAAAATCTACTATGTCCTATGCTGCCTTAAAGAATGTGCAGACTAACAAGACAGACACAGCTGTCCCCTCATTGTACCTAGAACATTAAACATAATTTTGTTATCCACTGAGCTCGCAAAGCACTTTTGTATTTAGGTTTCATGTAATTTGCAGACAAAGGTAGAGTGATTGTTGGCCAGGTATGGTACACCCCTGGAATTGCAGCTGGTGAGGCGACTGGGGCAGGAGCCAGAGGGATTTAGTGAGACTTTGTGTCAAACAAAAATAACTAAACAGACAAATCCATGAGTGAGTTCTTGAGTTCAAGTCCCCAGTACCAAAATTTAACTGGAGTTGTTGACTTGTTGACCTCCAGGTACATTTTTTTCTTGAAATGGTAGGTTTTTTGTAACCTAGACCTTGATTATGTAAGCACACAGTGGGTGGACACAGCTGGTATATAGAAACAGAATTTCCTAATCACATTCTTTTGGTGTCATTGACACCAGTGGTTCATAGGTAGTTGTTCCAGGGTCAGGAACTTGTTTGACTGGGGCAGGCTTTGACATATATATGCCAGGAAACCATTGCCTGGTTTTTATCTTAGAGGGGGATGGTAGTTTTCATGGGATGGGAGCCGGGGAGATGGCTCAGTGGAATAAGCACTTCCCTGGCAAGTGCAAGGGGCCTGAGTTCAATCCCTGGTTTCACCCCCCAAAAACAAAATTCTTCATGGGATCATGGCTCTTTTTTTTTATTGTAAGAACTCTTCTTCATTTCTGACTTTTTTTTTGGTTTTATTTTTTGAGACAGAATCTCAGTGTGTAGGTCAGGCTGTCCTTGAATTCACTCTGTAGCCCAGCTGCCTTCAAACTTAGAGTAGTTCTCCTACCTCAGCCTCTCCAGGGGTGAGGATTACAGGTGTGTGCCACTATACCCAGCCTGAGTTACATTGTAACTTTTTATGTTTTTGTGGTGCTGGGGATTGAATCCTGTGCCTCATGTGTGTCAGGCAATTTTAAGACAGTCTTACTCAGTTGCTCTGGCTGGCCTTGAGCTTGCCATCCTCTTGGCTCAGCCTCTTGCATTCTGTCACTCACAGTCATTTTGCTCGACGTTGAGCCTTTTCATATCTTTTTAAAATGTAAGCCATAAGACTTGAAAATGACCTAACATGATAAAAACCTACCATTTCCTAAACATCTCTGATATCTGATATCATCTCTATTTTTTGTTGCTTTTTTTATAGTCATTCAGCATTAGTTAACCACATCAAACTCTTCTAGTTTACATTATTGCAGTTCCTACCAGAGGAAGACTGGACATGCTCTGGTGCACCTGTTTAACAACTGGTGGTGCTTGCATTGGGCCCTCACCATCTTCTTCATAGCTCTTTGCTGTAGTGTGTTGCCTCTTGGGAAAGATGATCAGTGTCATCCAGCTGCGTGTTGAGTTCGAAGATGTGTGATTGTGGAGCATAGGGAGCACAGGGAGTTTTCTTACATTGCCTGCCAAGCAGGAGGGATCCCACATTGAAAACCAGTTGGAAAAGATTTGTGATTACAGTAGCTAGCTGTACTCTAACTCTGTTTGAGTAAATCATTTTGGGTTGCATTCCTATAGTGGCATAGTAGTTTAAGGTTCCCATGACTGAAAATTTGTACTTAATATTGAATGAGCCATTGCTTACTATGGAAATTTTGAGCAAAATTGAATCGTTGCTTAAATTAGCATTTCTTTCTCAGTTGCTTAGAAATTGCTTTGGTTACAAGAGCTTTTCAATGCCAGCTACCGTGATTGATCCTTGTTATAGAGATGGATCAGACCTCAAATTGGGCCATTCACACAATGGTCTGTCACTTTGTGAGTCCAGTGTTGCATGTATGCTATCCTGTCGGGGCACAAAGAAGCTGTAGAAGGAAGTGCTTGGAGGGTCTGTGTTTCAGCTGTCATTACAAACTACCTGAGAGACAGTTAAATGTCAAGAAATGACTTTAACAGCTTTTGAAAAATGAGTATGTGACATGGTTCAAATGGTGAGATTACTTACTAAACAAAAAACTCCCATTAATATGATATAAATAGTTCTCTACAGTAAATCAGAGCCTTTTAATGCTTCAGTTTATTCATTTATGAAAATAATTATTAATGTCCTAGAGATCAGTCTCAGGTGCTGTAGTGGTAATAAATAATCATTAATATATAAAGAGCTTAGTGCATGCCAGGCATTTTGTGAATATCAATTCGTTTATTCTTCCAGATAGTGCGAAAAGGTAGAGGCTATTTTTATTTCCCATTTTACAGATGATGGCATTCAAAGCACTGAGAAGTTAGGTAACTTCTGAAAGTCATATTGCAACGAAATGGCAGTACTCAAACCCAGGCATTTTGGTTCAGGAATCAGGACCTATGGGGCTAGGGTTGTAGCTCAGTGGTAGAGTATGTATTTGGAATGCTTGAGCCTCTGGATTGAATTCCCAGCACCAAGGAGGCAGGTTAGTGGGCAGGATAAGACATAAGTTCTGATAAATACAAGAGATTGTGGTGACAGTGATAGTAGAAGAATGCATTGCTACAAGGTACATTGATACCAAGAATGTACTGATAGAAATCTGAGGGGAGCTGGGCTGAGAAGGGTCTAGGAGGGCTTCCAGAGAGCATATTGGAGTCAGGATCAGGAATAAAAGTGTTTACACATAAAGATCAGATACATACATACATGCGTTTATATGTATATATCAATAAGATAATAGAATATAACAGGTGTCAATTGAGGAAAGGAACAAATATTTATCTATAGTGTTCATGGAGGCTTATGTGCAATATGCAAAGATGCTATTTTTTTCTCATGTTGAAAGCCCTTATTCCTACTTTCCTAGGCAGATAATTGCTTCATTCTTTGTTCTCCTTTGCAACAGAACACCAGGAAAATAGATCTATACTAGATTGCTAGTTCCTTCATTTTATCTTAAGCTCATTTGTCAGAGTTCCTCCTTCTATTGTTGCTAAATCCATTGGTTAGCTTAGCCCTCATTTTTTTTTCCATGTTAAACAAGACATTTATTTAAATAACAAGCCACTTGACTCAAAGGGAAAACTATCTAGGATTCTTTATTGTTTTAAAGAGTAATTTAGTCCTACCTAAAGACAAACTGCCCTGCATGTAACAGCTATGTACAAAGAAGTTATGTTGTTATAACTTTAAGTTGATACATAAATATATAAGTTGTTATAAAAAATTGTAAAGTTGTTCTTAGTTTTGCATTAACAAATGAATAACATTAAAATTCTCCAAACATGGTATACAAGAATTTTTATTTTGTCCTTTATGTTAAAACAATGAGGGCCAGTCAGATAGCTCAGCAGACTAAAGTGCCTGCTTAGGCAGCACAGGGACTGGGGTTTGATCCCCAGCATGCCAACCCTGGCCTGCACTGACTTGGCAACTGAGACTGCGTGTGGTGGCATGCGCCTGTATTTCCAGCGCTTGGAAGGCTGAAAACAGGAAGATCACTGAATCCGATCTGTATAGTGAGACACTGTAGACTCTGTACTAAATACATTAAAAAAACAAAGCAGTGAGGGCAAAATACTTACTAGAATATAAAGATAAGAGCTGATGAGTGTGCCAGGAATGGAGAAAGGGGGTTGTTTTCACGGAACCAGTGATTCCCTGTCCCATCTCCATTTGATGTCAATCAAAACATATTGCTGGCTATTTATGTGCTTTATGTACAGTAAAGAAATGGGGAAGAGGCAAATGAAAGAATAGAGAAAACTACTGTAATAGTTGGATGTGGTGGAGCCATATCACAGCTTTTTCATTGAAAATGTATTCTTGGTCTGTAAAAGCAGAGTTCTGGAGTACAGTTGTTGCAGGTTCCCTTTTTCATAGACATCTTCTGTCTGCTACTGGACGTCAATTGTACTTCATTACTATTGCCAACTGCAGGTGTGTTGGTTTCATTGATTGGCTGTCCTTCATATTGGAATCTAAGCTGCCTCATTGAGATGCTCATAGTTACTAAGCAGTCCTTGCCTCTAGAACCATCTTGCTCCACCATCTTCAGATACTTATGGACTTTGTTCTAAGTTTTAACTCTTTCCTTGGGCTTTCATTGGCCATGTTGAGTGCCTGAGTCTTGTTAGCTGCTACTTCACAAAAGTGGTACCAGGTTGGCAGTGGACAAGCACACAAGCAGCACCAGGAGTGGCAGAAGCCTAATTTTCTGTTTGACTAGTAGCGCCAATTTGTTGACTCCTTCCTGCCTTGTGCTGGCCTCCAGGGCACTAAGCTGCACTGTTGGATTTTTTCTCATCCCATTTCTTCCCCATCTTACTCTTCCTTGAAAGCATCAGGCCTCAGGTTCCGTGAATTCTTCCAGACCACCTAAAAGCAAAGAAATTGGTGTCTGGTGGGTCTCTCCTTAGCGTCAGTTCTTTTTTGTGCAACTGTTAACACACAAAAGCTTGCTCTCAGACTTGTCAAACTGTTACTCCCCCTACTCACCTGCTCTTCTGCCCTTGCACAGGAATGAATTCCTGCCCCAAGGCTTTGGCTTTGCTGTTGCCTCTTCTAGGAATGTGCTTTCCGTCTAGGAGTCCTTGTGACCCTGAGAGTCTCTGGTGTTATCTTCCAGTGAGGCTTACTCTGACTACCCTATGTAAAATGATAGTCCCTGGGCTGCATACTTAGCTCAGTGGGAAAGTGCTTGCTAGCATGTGTAAAGCCATGTTTTGATTCCCTAGTATCACAAATGGAACAAACCCAATAAAACCTAGAATCTGGTAGTTCCACTTTAGAATACTCAGTTCTCCCATCCTGCTTTATTTCTTGTAGGATTTATAATTTTTTAGAATATTTTCTGTGTTTACTGTTAGTTCTGATGTCAAGCTTTTGTTGTCTGCTGCTAAAATACTAGCTCTGTAAAATCAGAGATTGCTGTTTTATTCACTGACCTGTGTCAGGAGGAGCCCAGAGCAATTCCAGGCTTCATAAACAGCTGCAGGTTAGTAGGAATGTGGTGAGGTCTGCAGTGTTCAAAGTGGGGTTTAGATAGGGCCTAAGCTGCTGGGATGAACAAAAGCTGCAGAGGGTGAGCTTCAGAGAAGCATGTCAGAGAATGTGTGAAGTTAAGAAAACATTGGATAGACTGGTTTGGGCATGGTAGCAGTTTTTGTGAAGCACTTAGATTTGGATTTTGTTTTTCTTTGAAACAAGGTCTTGCTTCATAGCCCAGGCTGGCTTTGAATTTGTGGTGAGCCTCCTGCCTGGGATCATAAGTGCATACCACCATGCTCAGCTATACTGTTTTTTTTTTTTTAATTATCAGTATTTTTATTGTATACATGATTTTTAAAAGTCATATAATGTACATATTTGTGAGGTACAGCGTGATTATTCTGATACGTGTGTGCAATGGTCAGTTAGTAATATATGAAACAATCACCTTTCTCTGTGGTGAGAACATCAAATCTGTCTTCCAGCCATTTTCAGGTATACAGTGAATTGGTGTCAGTCTGGTTTGCCTTCCTTTTCAAGACAACCTGTAAACTTGCTGTGCTCACACCAATATAAATAGCCTGCCTTTTGTTCTTAAGCCAGCTACTCTGGCCTTTGGAAGCCCACCACTCCTTTTGTTTTTTCTTTTTGTGTGTGTGTGTGTGTGTTTTTTTTTTTTTTTTTTTTTTTTTCTTCAGAACCTGGGATTGAACTCAGGCCCTTGAACTTGCCAGGGAAGCGCTTATTCCACTGAGCCATCTTCCCGGCCCACCCTTCTTTTCTTGAAGTACCTGTTTCTTGGCTGTTTTGATTTCCGTAAGACAGTATTGTTTTCCTAGTATGGTCTCCTTTGGTCTTTTTCTTTGCTTTACTTTAGCTATATAACCTGTGAGCCAGTAAGCAATTAATCTTACTCTCAGGATTGGGATAGCCACTTACATGTGCTATATATTCAGTAAATTCATCATTTTTAAGCTGAATCCAGCATACTCCCTGCAGGGTAGTGTTCCTCCCTGCTGCCCTAGCTGTCAGTGACCTTATCCATCAGACATTCTAAGTCCAAGTCACCTATAACTTCTTCCTGTAGCCACTCTGCCAGACCTGGTGCTGCTGCTGCCCACTTGTGCCCCAACCCTGGCGTGCCCTCTCTTGCTGTTTTTTTGCTTTGACCCTGGAGTCCTGATTACTTCCTCAGTCGTCTACCTCTGCACTGTGTAGATCCACCCTCACAGAAGCCCCTTAATGCCAGTCGTTCTGAGCAGAGGGCCTCCATCAGTGGAGACCAGGTTTTCATTAGGGCATATGATGGGTGCTCATGGGCTTGGGTTGTCCAAATTTCAGTTACTTTTAGATTTTTCAGTAGGAATGAAGATGACTTATTAAATATGTAGTGATGTTATTTGGGAACATCTTTTAAAGATTTCCAAATTGCACCTTGTTCTCTAGCCATAACAAACTACTTGTCATTCTCAAGTGGAGTCACTTTTTGTAATTGTCTGCCTTTGCTGTGCTGTTTGTTCCCTCTGCTGGCTGTTTTCTTTGTTTTTGCAGGTGAGACTTACCATATGCAAGGTCAGTTAACATCACTTCCTTGAGGCTTTCTGGCCCCTAGTCTATATTTGATTATAGTTAGGTTTTGTGAAAGGCCTATTTTGATTTGTTGTACTATGTAAGCATAACAAGATTACTTTCTTGCAATTATAGTCCAGAACTTTTTTAAAAATCTTTTTTTTTGTATTTTAGAGAAGTGTTGCAGGGTGTTCGGGGTCTCACTACTAGATCAGACATGTAGTGATCTGCCTGTTTACAGCCTCTGAAGAGCTGGGATTACAGGCACATGCCACCACGCTCAGTCTCAATTGCTGATTCTCTGTGTCCTGGAAGTGGGGTCAGCATGGCAGGCCCAGCAGGCCCAGAGATTGAACCCCTGGCTCCTGCACCTGCTTGTAGGCACTTCAGTCCGCTGAGCTATTTGGCTGGCCCTAGTCCAGAACTTTAAAGAGCAAACTGTGAATCTCCTGCCTCTTTCCCTATTTTTCCTTGTCTGACTCCTCGTTCAAGCTTGTGGGAAATGAGGATTAATTCTTTCTCTTTGGGAGTCCCTGTCAGGTGAATCTTACTCCTCTGCTTCTTCAGTAAGGATTCAGCAGACATTTGGGTAATTGAATCAGAAGTGAAAATAAACCCCAGAAAGTCTAGGTGAGCCCTGGGGTTGATAATGATGGGAACAGTATTTGGAGAGCATAGTCGAGTGGTAGGTTTGAAATAAAGCCTGGCTGTAAACATCCTGTTTTTCAGAAGCCATGCCTTCATTCAAGACCTCAGACAATAATGTTCCAGCTGAATGGAGGGGTGCTGCTGGTGAGCCAGGAGAGTTGTTGGGTTAAATGCTATGTAGTGGGTTCCTGGGAAGCTCCACACCTAGCTGACACTGGGAGAGCCTCTGGGGAGTGGAACTGGATGGGGTGAGGTGAGGTGGTTGGTGGTGGACACTAACCCCAGAACTCAGCCATACAGAGTGAGGAAGGTGGAAGAGGCCAGTTGGAAGGGAGGGAAATGAGTTTAAGGGGGAGAAGTGCATATAATTAGATTCTGTGCTAGCCATTGCTTAGGGACCCTGATATATATTATATACTATTCTTCATTTAGGCTCTTACTGCCACCACCCTTTCAAGGTAGGTATTGTGTCCCATTTTGTAGTTGAGGATGATAAGGACACTGAGACTCAGGGATGTTTTTCTTTTTTTGGTCATTTTGAGGTGGGGTTTTGCCGTGCAGTTTAGACTGGCCTTGAACTCACTTTGAAATAGGCTGTTTTTTCTTTTGGTACTGGGGATTGAATTTAGGACCTTGCGCTTCCCAGGCAGGCGCTTGTGCCGCTGAGCTATAATCCCCAGTGCTTAAACTTTTTTTGTAGCCCAGGCTGGCCTCAGACTTGAGGCAGTCATCCTGCCTCAGCCTCCCAAGTGTTGGGATTACAGGTATGTGCCAGGACTGGCAGGGAAGGTAATGTTAAATAGCTAGTCCAGAATTACATAGTGCATTGACCGAGCTAGATTTTAGACCCCAGGGTTCCAATTCCAAAGCCCGTTTTTTTTTAAAGTAAGTCACTAGATTTCTTTTTAAATCCTATGTTTGTACACAAAGGCATATCTAGTGAGAATGCAGCTATCTGAGTATATTGTTGTATGAAAACCAGAAAATCTAGCGAGTTATCCTTAACACTTGTGAGAATTTCCCTTCTAGTAGAAAGAGTAGGATAATCAGTTTGCTAATAATTATTGGTATATGCACCAATCCTATCAGAGTAGAATAGACTAGGTCATAGGGGACCTGGGCTGCAGTACAGAACCACAACAGAAAAGCAGATTCCTGCTTGCTTTGAATTTCAGTTCAGGTTAGCATATGTAGTAGGCTCATTTACATTTCAGAAGCCAATATGATAACCTTAGAAAAAGCTTAACTATAATCAAGGATGATAGGGCCAGCCAAACAGCTCAGTGAATTAAAGCACCTGCAAGCAGGTGCAGGGGCATTCAATCCTGGGTCCTGGGGTCCTGCTGTGTTGGCCCTGGCACTGCCCCTGAGATTGAGACCGGGTGTGGTGGCATGTCTGTAATCCCAGCTCTTGGGAGACTAAACAGGTGGATCAGTATGACTTTGATCTAGTGAGACCCTGAACACCCTGTAGACCCTTCCCTGAAATAAAAAAAAGGATGATATATATTTGATTTGTTTCTTTTTTTCATGAAGATTATTATGAAAGACATCTCTGGTCTAGGACTTCCTTAAAAAAAAATCAAGGTATTTTATGAACTAAGTAGAGTGGTCCCTCACTTACTGTGGAGGTTTGTTCCAGACACCCTGTGATAAGTGAAAATCAGCAAAGTAGTGACATTTATTTTAGTACTTAAGTATATTTTAAGGCTTTGTAAACCCTTCCCACATTTTTATAAAATCTTTCCCACACTTTTAAAAATCCACACTCTTATAAAACCTTTCCCACACTTTTAAAAATATATCTAATGTTCATAACTATTTTCTTTTTTATGTATTTGGTATAAGTCTTGTTATGCAGCTCAGACTTGTAATGATCCTCCTGTGTTCATCCTCCCCAGTGCTGGGATTAGAGGCATGTGCCACCATGCCTGTTCTTGGTGGCCAGCTCAATGTACTCAGGATGCTGATGTGGTGCCAGAGATTGAGCACTGGTCCTTGTGTTTGCCTAAGCAGGCACTTAGTGAGACCCTGAACACCCTGTAGACCCAAGCAGAGGAAGCTAGCTATCTCCCTGGCCCTTAACATTTCCTAAACTTATAAACTGTGTAATTTTAACAACATATGTATACTGTATGGTACTGCAAAATCCCACCATCTAGTGAAAAATCTGTGCTAATTTAGAATATCATTTGTGTATGCATGTATATATGTATTTTGTACAGGGTCTCACTACACAGTTAGGACTCATGGTGATCCTCCTGTTTCAGCCTTCCCAGTGCTGGGATTACAGATGTGCTCCACTACCCTTGATTCTGTGGCTGGCAAGTATGGGGATTGAGCCTGGTTCCTTAGGCTTGACAGGCAGGTGCTTAGACTGCTGAGCTATCTCTCCAGCCCTAGATTAATATTTTTTGAGAATCTGAAGCAGTGAGGCTGCAAAAGTTGAACTGAGAAATACGGAGGGACTACTGTGAAGCTAGTAATTGGTTTCTAAATTGTCTAATCGGACCTGGGTTTTTTTTTCTTAACAGCTAGATAATGTTTTAAAAAGTGATACATGCATATTAAAAAACATTTCTAGGGACATAGCTTAATGGTAGTGTTTGCCAAAATTCACAACCCCTGGCTTCAATCCCAGCACTACTAACGAAACCAGAACATTAAGAAATACCAGAAATGTAATTTCTGCAAAACCAGAAATCATTCCAAATTTTACTACCCAACACCAACACTGTATAAATGTCATGTATGTCTTTATATACCTATATATGGGCAAAGGAAGTGGATACCTACAATTAATGCTGTTTTTTATGTTTTTGGTACAGGGTTTCACTATGCAGCTGGGATTTGTAGTGATCCTCCTCTTTTTTAGCCTCCTCAGTACTGGGATTGTAGGTGTGTGCCACCATGCCTGCACTTGGTGCCAGCTCAGTGTGCCTGGGGGCAGGGTTGGTGTGGCATGTGATGCCTGGGATGAATACTTTTATTAAAAAAGTGATCATGCTGATTTTGGGGGGAGATCATGATAGTTTTAAATAAGAGATAAAATTATTTGAATTAAAAAATGCTTTTATTGGAAATAATTATGTTTATAGGAAGTCAAAAAGTAAGTAGAGTCCCATGTACCTTTCATCCAGGTTCCCCAGTGGTTACAGCTTATGTATCAGTGTCAATATTAAAACCAGGAAATTTATATGTCAATTGTTTAACTTGCAAACTTTATGAGTTTTCACTTTTAAAAAAAGTGTATTTAGTACAGGATCTACAGGGTCTCACTAGGTAGATTGTACTCATAGTGATCATACTGTTTTCACCTTAAGCGCTGGGATTACAGGAATTTGCCACTAGCCTAGTCTTGCTGAGCATGCCCTGGGGGCGGGGCCGGCACTGCACACTGGGGATTGAACCCAGCATCTGGGCTCTGCCTAAGCAGGCACTTTAGTCTGCTGAGCTATCTGGAGTTTTCACTGGTTTGAATGTACGTTTGTTTGTATGTTTATGATTCTGTGTAGAAAGTACTTTATTACAAAAGAACTCTGTTTTTATTTTTTAATTTAGTTTTATTTTTTGTTCTCAAAGGAAACACTGAATCATTTATTTTATGTCCTTCATATTATGCCATCCGAGAAAACCCTATAGGGATTACTTATTTCTTTTTTTTTTTCTTATTTTATTTTCCATAATTTTATTTAAGAACAAATAGCAATGAGACAGTTTCAAATCAAATTAGTAGAACAGATTCAATAATTAATACATTGCATATTATTTTCATAGTGGTTTTTTGTTGTACAAGGTACATACATGATATTCTATTTACAAACACTATTAGAGCAGATGCCTCTATTAATTGAATTAAGAGAATGTAGCTGTATACCTATCTTTTTTTTAAAGCTGAATTATAGTACAGTTTCAATAATTAATACTTTTTTACATTGTTATCTTCCTAGTGGTTATCCATAGTACAAGAAGCAGACAGGATATCCTGTCCAAACATTAGTGCAAATCTTTCTTCTCATAGAATTATTTATCCTAACTGTACTGTTTATACAAACACAGAATGATTCTTCCTTTGTATCCCCTTTTTTTTTTGTTTAGTCCTGTCAGAGATGGGTATTCTATTGTCATTCAATTATTATAGGTGCTTGAAGTCTTTCTGTGTTCTTAGGGACCCTCCTCAGGAGCTGCTCATCTGTTCTCCAATTCTCTAGTTTTACTTTGAGAATGGTATATGAATGTAAACCTACACTATGGAACCTTACATTCATGTGTGTGTATGTATGTATGTATGTATGTATGTATATAATCTTTTGAAACTCACTTTTCTCTGAGCACAGTGCCCTTGAAATCCATTCACTTTTTTTTTGAACTGGGGATTGAACTCAGGCCCTTGTGCTTGCCAGGGAAGCACTTATTCCACTGAGCCATCTCCTCGGCCCTGAAATCCATCCACTTTATATGAATTTGAACAGCAAAACAAAAAAGTGAAATTGAAAGGAATTACCAAACTTTACTTAAGTTTTTGCTTCACTAATTATTAGCGCCTGATAAATTCTAGTAGTAAAGATATGAAAAGTATTAAGAAAATGGGCTCTAGGAGTGGTGGCAAATGCCTGTGATCCCTTGGAGATGACTGCGAGTTTGAGGCCAGCCTCAGCTACAAAGTCAGTTTAAGGCTAACCTGAACTGCACATGAGACCCTCTCTCAGAAAGACCAAAATAACAAGAACAACATGAACAAAAACACAGTAAACTTAATAGTAGAAGAAATAAGGGGGCCTAGGAGATGGCTTGGTAGAATAAGTGCTTCCCTGGCAAGCACAAGGGCCTGAGTTCAGTCCCCGGTTCTGAAAAAAAAAAGGGAAGAAATAGGAAAATTTATACTTTCCACTTTCTGTATCCTCATATTTGATTATTTTACGTGGTCAGCATCTTAGAGCATCTATAATCTGTTTCATAACCATAATCATCATTTAGTACTTTATATTCTAATGAGTTCATTATTTCCCACTGATACTTTTTATTGTGGTTTTCTCATTGAATTTTATGAATCATTTCTCTAATGTTTAGATTTTACTTTTTTTTTTTTGAGAGATGGGGTCTTGATATATGATTCATGGTGGCCTTGAACTCACCGTGTAGCCTACCACATTAGTTTTTTTTAAGCTGTGGCAGGTTTTATTAATGAAAAATTCTACTTGGTTTATTTTTCACCAGTCTGTTCTGGCACGCTTCTAATGCTATCAGAATCACCTGGATCAATGATTGCCAGTGTGCTTACTCAGTAGTATTTTCCACATGCTGTGCCCAGTTTGATATTATTGCTGCTGTACTGGTGGACACAAGTTTTGGCCAACATGGCATAGTACTCTATCTCAGATTTCCTCAAGGCTGGGCAGTTGTTTGCAAGGATGACAGATTTTGCTTTGCCTTGTCTGATCTTCTTCAGCGTCTGCTTGTACCCCAGCATGTATTTTCCACTTTTCATAACAAGTTGGAGCCTAGAGTTGATGGACTCTAGAGATTTTTTCATCTTCTTTGTGGCCACTGTGTTCCTGCCTTAGTTGCGGATGGCTTTCAACCGGGAGCAGCCCACCACACTAGTTTTTCCATGTCTGCGTCCTGAGTGCTGGGATTGAGGGAGTATGTGAGGTTCCTTAATTTTTATGGAGTACCTAAATGGTGAATTAAGAATATATGTGTGCTTTTGTATTTTGAAGGACATCTTGGCTCAGTATTCAGTTTTGTTCTGATTTTGTAGACATTGTACCACGTAGGGTTGAGTATTCTTTTAATCTTTTCACCCATTTATCATTGGTTACCTGATACTTTTTTTTCCAAAAGTGTTCATAATCATCAATCACTGTTTCTTGAACTATTTCATGTTTAAAAATGTCTGTTATCCTTATCCATAAATGGGAGCCTTGCTGGGGCATATTTTGTTTTTCTAAAACTTGTAAATGTTTCTTCATAGGTTTTTTCAGGTGAATGGTGTAGCAGAGAAACGGGCAGAAGGAAAAAGGGAAAGGAGCTTTATTATCTTGGAGGACCTGGAGAGAATTTGGGATGATAAATTCTCCATTGGAACAAAAGGAGGCTGATGCTTTTGTGGCCTCTTGCTAGGAGTGTGGTTTGAGGGAGATGTTTAGATATACTTGAGGAAGGGCCTTCCCTGAGATGGCAGGAAAGGTGAAAGGAAATTGCACCCTGGACTGAGTTGGAGAAGGTGGGGTGGTCCTGGGAAGATGGGCTTTTGTTTTAAGGGCTTCAGTTATATTAGGTGACCACCATAATGATTTTAGCAATTCATACTAGGGCCAGAACCTATCATTTTTTAAATTATTTTCTGCCATTACAGTATCATATGTGGAAAAGCCTAAAATTTGTAAAATTGTCTCCCCCTTTCTCCGTCAGAGCTAACTTGACTTTTCTGTCTGGTGTGGGAAGAAATTGCTGTGGAAGTTCAACTTTCAAGACATTATTTAGTGTATTTTCATGTGGAACATGGTGTGTGGGTGTTAATGAACTTACCTAGTTCTCAAATGTTGGTTGTTGTGGATCTAGAGCTTTCTGTTAACTACCGTCGATACTGTAATAGACAGATTTCATATATCTTTGTATACTTTGTTATTTGTAGACTAAATTTCTAGAAGTAGAGTTCTGAGGCACAAAACACTTAACAGTTTTGATGGGTAACTAGGTGTGGCATATGCCAGTAATCCCAGTGCTAGGGAAACTGAGGCGCCAGAATCACTGTGTTTTCAAGGCCAGCATGGGCTACATAGTGAATTCCTGTCTGAACAAAACAAAACAAAAAGCTCTTCATCTTTTTTTGTGATTGCTGTCTGTCACTGCCATGAAGGTCGAGCTTCAGCAGGTACAAGACCTACCTGGGACACAAGAGGTGCTATGCCACGACCAATGGGAAGGTTTTCCAGTTTCTGAATGCAAAATGTAAGCCTGCATTCCTTTCCAAGAGAAATCCTCTGCAGATAAATTGGACTGTCCACTGCAGAAGAAAGCACAAAAAGGGAGAGCTGGAAGAAATTGAAAAGAACAGAGGAGCAGTCAGATTCTAGGGGGCCATCACTGGTGCATCTCTTGCTGACAAAATGGCCAAGAGAAATTAGAAGCCAGAAGTTAGAAAGGCCCAACGAGAGCAAGCTCTCAGGAATCCACAGAAGCAAAAAAGGCCAAGCAAGCAGTCTTAAAAAGACTGCAGTGGCTGCCACTATGGCTCCCACAAAGGCAGCATCTGAGCAGAAGATTGTGAAGCTTGTGGGAGTTTCCACCATGCATTGGTGGAAAATGGTAGATTGGCCAATCAGATTTGTAAATAAAGATCTATAATTTTTTTAAAAGAATTTCTCTTTTGGTAGGTAGTGCTGGCTGCCTTAAAAGATTGCTTTCAGTTAATACTGTCATTAGTGGCTTAGTCCCTATTCTTCCACTTTGTAGTTAACACCATTAAAACTTTTTAATATGATGGGTGAAAATTATGCCTCAGGAATTGTACCTTGGACTTCTTTAGTTTCGTGTGAACGGGAACATCTTTTAATAGTTCTTTACCATTTATTTCCTGTGTCAGCTGGCTTTTTCTTTCTTTTTTCTTTGAGATAGTCTCAATATATAGTTCAGACTGGCCTTGAACTCATTATGTAGCCTATGTGAACCTTGAACTCATCATGGTGATCCTCCTGCCTTGGCCTCCTAAGTAGTAGGATTACAGGTGTGTGCTACCAAGTCTGGATCTGATCTTCATACATTTTTCTGTTGGGTTGGCCAGCAACTTAAAAAAAATATTTTAATCTTTTATTTATTTGTTTGGTACAAGGTCTACTATGCAGCTTGGACTCACAATGATCCACCTGTCTCAGGCTTCCCAGTGCTGAGATCTCACATGTGTGCCACCACATTTGGTTTGGGTGGATGGGGCTCTGGAGCTGGCACAGCATGTGGTACCAGGGATTGAACCCAGATCCTTTCACTAGCTAGGCAGGCACTTGTACCACTGAGCTGTCTTCCCGGCCCGGCCAACAGCTTTTTGAAATATAAGTTGGCTGGAATATTTGGCGAATTTGATTAGGTATGAGTTGCTTGCACATTTGGTTGAGCAGTTGCAAAATGAATGTTGTGCTGCTAAATTTGTCCAAATAAGAGCACTGATGTCACGTACTAATTCTGTGGACTTTAATAAAAAGACAAATATGATAGGTTTTTTTTTTTGTCTTTTGAGACAGGGTCTCACTATGCAGTTCAGGCTGGCCTTAAGCTCACTTTGTAGCTTAGGCTGGTCTCGAACTCACAATAATCCTCCTGCCTCAGCCTCCCGAGTGCTGGGATTACAGGCCTGTGCCACCACTCCCGGCTTAACATGATAGTTTTATAAGCATTCATGCATTTACCTTTTTGTCTAATTTATATAATTAGGATGTATCATAACATAATTTAAGAATGTTTTATAATTACAAGTTTAATTATAGGATAGCAGTTCCATTACTCCCAAGATGTGGAGTTTCATTGATGAAATGATTTTTCTGGTAATCATTTGTGTGCTGGCTTTATGAACCAGGGCACGAACGTAGACTGTTACTACATGTTTCATAGGAGGATCTACCTGTCTTGTTTAGGACTTCTGTAGTTTTTCACTGAAGTTTCCCTCATAGAGCTCATACTGGGTTAAAGGAAGACCCTGTCCTGGGACTGTAGGTCACAGTAGCTCCTTGTAAATCTGCAATTTCTTGAATATCTTGAGTTGTACCTTATGTTTATTGTTTAAAAATCAACGTATTAATAATTTAGCCAGACCCTGTTTAAAACTTATTTTTTGTTTGTTTTTTTGTAGTACCAGGTATTGAACTCAGGATCTTATGCTTGCCAGGCAGGTGCTTAAGCCTGATGAGGTATCTCCCTGGGCCCCTGTTTGAGATTTAAAATTAAAAGGGGTGGTATATAGTTTAGTGTGAAGGCCCTAGGTGTAACCCCAGCCTTAGCCTCCAAGTTTTTGGATTACAGATGTACCACTGCCCCATGCCAAATTCATCTTGTTTTTTTTATGGGGGACTGGTCCATATGTCTGCAACTCTGTAAACAGATGTAATTTACTGAGAAGTACTGAAAAATCACATTATGGTTTAACTATCTGTAAATGAAACTTCAGAGGAGAAAAACTTGAAAAAGTCTCAAAACAATTTAAAAAACATTTTGAGGAATGTGAAGAGCTCTTTTTGCTGTGTGTGATGACATATACCTAATAATCCCAGCTACTTAGAAGGCTAAGACAAGAGGATAGTAGATTCTCGGAGAGCCTGAGCAACTTAATGCGATTCTGTCTCAAAGTAAAATACAAAGGGTTTGTAGGTCTTGCCTCACCCCATCCCCCCATGGAAAAAGAAAGCAAAATGAAGTTGAAAATTTGAGTTCATCTGGTTTATAGCTACGGAGTGAGGATAGAAAGGGTAGATAGGAGTTCTAAAAGCGTGTAATTCTGAAAGAGTCCAACTCTGGATGAGATGTAAAGGTCAGCGTAGTACTGAGGTATTGGGGATAGATGCAGAAATAGAATTTTGAAAGAAGTATGGTTGTATTTAAATACAAGGCTGCTTGAATGGGGAATGGGAATCTTGTATAGGGAGGGCTTCCTAAAGCTGGTGGTAGTATCTAGACTGGGTTTCAAAGCTCCAAGCAGAGCGTTTGGGGCTTGTGGAAAGGGTTTGGCCAAGTAAAGCTTAGGTGCACAGCACTGGTGAAACAGGTGGTAAGTTTGGGTCTTTTTGTGACAAAAGATGAAAGCTTTCAAATACTGAAGAAAAAGACCTCTAAAAAGGTGACATAGATGATGTCTTTGAAAGCAGCTACTCCAGGAAAAGCCCAAGAGAAAAGGAACTTTGGGCTTTGAAATTATCAAAACTTGTTTATGCATATTACTTTAATTTTTTGTCTCTTATTTTTTATATATTTGGTACAGGGTCTCAATACACAGCTTGGGCTTGTAGTGGTCCTCCTGTTTCATCCTCTCCAGCACTGGGACTACAAGTGTGTGCCACCATGCCCGGTCTTGGTGGCCAGCCGAGCGCAGGTGCCGGGGATTGAACTGCAGTCCCTGCACTTGCCTAAGCATATGCTTAGTCTGTTGAGCTATCTCCCTGGCCCTATTTTTTGTCTTTTTTTTTTTTAGCGGAACTGGGGATTGAACTCATGCCCTTGAGCTTGCCTAGAGGCTGGGCTAGAACTTGCAAACAACCCCTTACCTCAGCTTCTCAAGTACTGGGATTGTAGGTTTGTGCCACCACACCCAGCTTGGTGTAATTTTAAAGTTATGAGAAAGTGGCTAAAAATCATTGCAGGGATTTCTTTATGCTCTTCCTATAGGGATTTATTTATTTTTGTATTTTAGAGAAAGGTCTACAGGGTGTTCAGGGTCTCACTACTAGATTGGATTCATAGTGATCTGCCTGTTTACAGCCTCCCAAGAGCTCTCCGTTGTTTAAGCGCTTGCCTGTGCAAACACAGCCAGGTGCAGGACACCTCAGGATACTGTGGTTTGATCCCTAGCTCCACCTGCATTACCAGACCAGCCCTTAAGGTAGCCCTAGACAGACAAAAAAAATAAACTTCTCAATTTTTAGGGCCAACCAGATAGCTCAGCAAATTAAAGTGCCTGCAAGCAGGCACAGGAGGCAGGGATTACAGGGGTGCACCACCACACCCCAGTCTCAGCATGCCCCAGGGGTGGGGCCGGCATGGCAGGCCTGGGGATCGAACCCTTGACCCCTGTGCCAGCTTGCAAGCTGGATTTTAGCCTGTTAGAAGCATGGGTAAATCAGCCTGGGTCTTAGTGATTGGCATCAGACATGGGGCATAGTCTTTTTGAGACAGAGCTCTCATCCTGTGGGAGTTGATACCGTCTCCAGGTAGATACTGCCATACTGGAATTAGAGAACACCCAGCTAGTGTGCTTTAGGATTGCTTGCTTATTTGCTGTGGGAACACTCTTCTTTCTTGATCTGGTGTTAGAGAGAAGCTGAGTTTGTTTCTGTAATTTCAGCTTTTGGATTATGGATATCTCAGTCATTGCATAGGGGTAGTCTAACTCATTTTATTTTGCTGTAATTTATGATTAAGCATAGGGGAATGAGCAGATGTTTTGGGCACTACTAGAAACTGGTTCTGAACTGATTCCAGGGGATCTAAAATACATAGTGGCCCTCCAGTGGGCACTACTAGAAACTGGTTCTGAACTGATTCCAGGGGATCTAAAATACATAGTGGCCCTCCATAGGGGCCTATGAGGGCAGGTGATCAATGGAGTTTTAGTAGGCTCTGGAAGCCATCCTGTAGTTATATCCCCTGTTCCAGAATGTATAATTGAGATAGATATACTTAGTACTTGGCAGAATCCTCACATTGGGGGCTTGGGAAATGGCTCAGTGGAATAAGTGCTTCCCTGGTAAGCGCAAGGGGCCTGAGTTCAATCTCTGGTTCTGCCAAAAAAAAATAAAAAAAAAAAGAATCCTCAAATTGGTTCCCTAACCTGTCGTGTGAGGGTTATTATGGTTGGAAAGGCGAAATGGAAGCCATTAGAGTTGCCAGTGCCTGGTAAAATAATGAACCAAAAGCAGTATTGCATTCCTGGAGGGATTGCAAAGATCAGTGCCACTGTCAAGGACTTGAAGGATCCTAATGCCCCACTCCTGGTACCATATTCTGTATTAGTCAGAGTTTTACTAGAGGAACAGATATAATAAGGAACAGATATAACACAAGATGTACAAATGTATAAGAAATTATAAAATTGGCTTATGGTGGTCAGCTGCAAAGGTAGATAAAAAAGCAGGATTGCCAGAAGTTCAAGGACAGCCTGAACTACATAGCAAGACCCTAGCTCAAGACAAAAGCAAAGCCAGGGGTTTAGCTCAGTAGTGTAGGGCCTGCTCACAAGTATGAGGTCCTGAGTTTGATTCTTGGCACCCTGTCCCCCAGAAAAAAACCTCCTTAAAAAAAAACCCTCAAAAATAATTGCAGAAGGGTACCTGCCAGTTATCTCAGTTGTTTAAGCGCTTGCTCATGCAAACACAGCCAGGTGCAGGACACCTCAGGATACTGTGGTTTGATCCCTAGCTCCACCTGCATTACCAGACCAGCCCTTAAGGTAGCCCTAGACAGCCAAAAAAAAATAAACTTCTCAATTTTTAGGGCCAACCAGATAGCTCAGCAAATTAAAGTGCCTGCAAGCAGGCGCAGGAGGCAGGGATTCCATCCCTGGGCCTGCCATGCCAGCCCCCCCCCCCCCCCGCATGCTTAGCTGGCCATTGAGACTGGGCATGGTGTCACGTGCCTATAATCCTGGCTCTTGGGAGGCTGTAAACAGGTGGATCACTTTGAGTCCGATCTAGTAGTGAGACCCTGAATACCTTGTAGACCCTTCCCTAAAATACAAAAAGAAAAAAGGAAGTCTATTTTATTTGGTGAGGTTCTTCATAGTATTTCTTAAAAACAAAAACCAAAATAACAAACAGCTTTCGCTGCTAGAATCATGAATGTAGACCCAAATCCTTACTGTCCCAAGCACAGCTGGAGACCTGGAGGGTATGTGGTATCATTCTCACGTTGGATACAACCCTAGTAAGTGATCCATATTAAAAATGAAAGTGAAGGCATTTAGCATTCTTGTGGTTTTTAAAAGCACTTAATTGGCTTATGTGAAGTTTCTGTTTATTTGGTTTCTTTTTTTAAAAGCTTATACCGGTGAACTATGTGAATAGTTTTGCTTATTTATAGTTAAGGATGCTTAGCAATTTGCATATATTATGTCCTGTAAGTCTCACAAATACCTACTGAGAGACAGTACTGTTGTGAGTTTGTTTTGTGAGCAAGAAACTTGAGGCTCAGAGAAGTAATTTGTTCAGAGTCATGCAGATAAGAGGTGAAGTTGAGTGAGGTGGGGGTCTGCAGCCTACTCTGAAGTTCATGCCAAGACTTTTGTAGAATAAGGAGTACTCACCTCTTGTAGGAAGAAGGGCCTAGGAGTAGTGAAGTGGGATTTCTAGTCATTTTGGGGTGTGTGCTGGTGCCCAAAGTATGGGAACAAAGTTGGGAAGCAGACTGAATCAAAAGTAGAACTTGAACTTCTTCCTTGTTTCCCCAATATTTTAGTAGGGTTAGTAGAGCTATGGGAAGGGTGATACATGCTCCTCTCCCAAAATGATTGTGTGTGTCCTTCTGGGCTTTGGAAGCTTAAGGAAAACTGCATGTAGGCTTCCCTCCATTCCCCAGGATGTGATGGAGGCCAGGGTTCCTGACAGGGCAATTGGATGGGGTTAGCTGAGTATCCGTTTCCTTTTTCTCGTGTACTTTTCTAGTTCCTCCTCCTCCACCATAAAAAGTTGCCATCTGCTTTCTCACTGCTCACTGTTGCCACTGTCCTGCCTTTGCAATCCAGTGAATCACCAGTGGTGTAAGGAAAAAGATCCATATATAGTTACAGTATTACTATCAAAGTTTTCGATATTATATAGGTTATAGGGTTTTAACAGTCAGGTTTAACAAAATTGCATTGATTAGTGTTACAATGAACCCAGAGCCCTGAAGAGCTCCTCCTCAGTACAGGCTTCTCTCTTTGTGGTTAGTGCTCATTCTTGTGTAATGTATGGGCATCATCTCTCTTCTGTGGCCCACTTAGGTACTCTTTGGTCATTGATTATCAGAGTTTGAGAGGCTTCATGAATATGATTATTATATTAATATCCATTAAAAATTAAAATAGTAGAGTAGTCCTGAGTATATTCAGAGGGCTAAGCTGGTAACATGACAAATTAGGAGAAGTTGTTTTTATAAAAAGCAAGTGCATATATATGGGTCATGACAAGATCCTTGTCATGTGAGAGAGATGACTGTGTTAGTGCTTGTGCAGTGGTGCACACCTGTAATCCCAGCACTCAGGAGGCTGAGGCAAGAGGATTACCATGAGTTTCAAACCAACCCGCGGTACATAGTGAGTTCAAGGCCAGCCTGATCTACTAACAAAACATTGCCTTGAAGAGAAATCCTGCATAGCATACACACCTAATTGCATTTAATGTGTAGATTGTCCAGGAACTTGCAGAATGTACTCAGTTACATGACTGTATTCAGTGGAACCAGGACCAGCCTGTATTTTCTCAGCCTGGCATGTTTGGTTGTTACTCTTTCAGTGATGCAGCGTAGTTCCCATGAAGCCTGTTGATGTTCTCATTGTTTGTGTGGTAGAGTGTGTCTGTCTGTGCCCTCGTTCTTTGCTTTGGTCTACATTCAGAGGTGTGTTTCTGTCCCTCAGGAGCAGTATTGGAGCACATTATTTGCAGCCTTTGTCCACACCTTCTCCTGTTTCCTTTCCGCAAGACTGTTTTCCGATTGGTACACTGGAAGAGAGTTTTACACTATTGGTCCACATGACCCAGGTGGGAGGTCAGTTGTTAAAACACTGCCTAGCTTCACATTTGGACTCTCACTTCTGATCCTCCTGGGATTGCAGGAGTGCATCACCACCACCCCATTAGTGGGCTAGGGGGCCAGGGCAGCTGGGCATGTGGGGCTGGGGATCAAACTGGTCCCTGCCTGAGCTCTGCTTGCCTAAGCAGGCACTTAGTCTGCTGAGCTATCTCCCTAGCCCTTGTTGTTTTGTCATTTAAAATGGTAGGTCTGGGGTCCAGGAGTTAGCTCAGAGGCATAAGCATCTACCTGACAAGCGCAAGGACCTGAGTTTGTTCCCTGGCCCTGCATGCGGTATGGTCTCAGCCCTGGAGCCCTGGGTGTGGACGCCCACTGAGTAGGCCTGGAAGTAGGCCTGGCTGCACACGATCCCAGCACTCCAGGAGGTTAAGACAGGAGGATCTCTTCTGAGTTGGAGACCAGCCTGGGGGCTACAAAAGTGAGCATGAGGCCAGCCCAAATTGCATAGCGAGTCCCTGTCTCAAAAAAAAAAAAAAAAAAAGCTAGGACTGTCTGGTAATTTAGGATGAAGGTGATATGAGTTTTACAAAAGAATTGACCTTACACAGTATACATGCTAACTTAAATGGAATTATTATTATTATTATTATTATTATTATTATTATTATTATTATTATTTGTTTTTTTGAGACAGGGTCTCACTATGCAGTTCAGGCTGGCCTTAAGCTCACTTTGTAGCTCAGGCTGATCTCGAACTCAAAACAGTCCTCCTGCCTTAGCCTCCCAAGTGCTGGGATTACAGACTTGTGCCACCATGCCCAGCTGCTAAATGGAATTATTTACATATGAGCAATAGTGTTAACTCTACAGCATGCTTTTGTAGTGGTCTTGAAGATCAGTGTCATGCTCATGATTGACTTATTTCAATGCAAGACCATCCAGCTCATTTGTTATCCTTAAAACGCAAGTAGAGCCCCTTTGTATTTGTTGAAGGGATAGAGAAACTGTCAGTGGAAGGAGTGACCTGCTTTGTGTTTTGACCAGGAGATTTTGGGCATGATACTAGGCTGATTTTCATTTTCCTCATCAGTAATGGAAGCTTGGACCTGATGTTCTCTAGGCTTTATTTTTGTCTGAAGATTCTGCAGCCCTGTTTTAGAATTTTTGAGTAGCACGTCTTGTGTTAGTGTGCTCAGTCAGTGTCTTTGAGTTTACTAGGCATGCAGCTAGAAACACTCATCCTCCTGGGAAATGGACTTGAGAAAGAAGAGCAGATGGTATAGTGAAGAAAGAACCTATTCTTGACTGTATTGCTGAATATTTTGGACAGTCTATTTTTATTGCTTTTTTTTTTTTTTTTAAGCTAGTTAAGATCATCTTACTGAAACATAAATAAGTATGTAAGATACATTTATTTTAGCATCTTCTAGGGTTTTTGCCTTACTAGTAGATGCAAATTTTTTAATGTCTAGGCCATTTACTATCCCTTTTCAAAAGTAGTGGGTAAAAATAAAGCTGGCATATAAGATTCTTTTAATCTCTTTCCTGTGTACTACTTTCTCCTTTTCTTTATCCCATTTGACAGGCCAGCTGGGAGCAGAGAAAGAAGCAAGGTGGACGATAATAGTTCAGCATATGAGATTTTTAAAAACTTTATATGGAAATTATTTCAAGCTGACAGAATGATTGCAAGAAATGAGTAGTATAATGAAGACTTTATTAACATTTTGTTGTTTGGTTTATTATTTATACTTCTTTGATGTATACACACATTTATAGCATTCACAGAAATAATACTATTTTCTGAAATATTTAGAAATTGTCTATGTCATAGTTCATTGCCCCTATAACAATCCATTTTCTAATAGGAATATTGGACAACCACTTTACTGTATAGTCATTAGCTTCAGTTTAACATTGGTTCAGTGGTTTAATCTGTTATTCCAGCTTTGTGAGTTGGCTCAGATACGTCCTTTATAGCATTTCTTTGTCTTCGGTACAGAATCCAGCCCAGGACCAGGTATAGCATTACTTTTCATAATTCTGTAGTGTCCTTTACATTTACATTGTTTTGAAATTTGAAACCAGTGCATTTGTGTATAGGCAGGTAGTCATCTTGTGTCTGTGTCTTTAGTTTTGTTTGCGACAGGGTCTTAAACTCACTATATATTCCAGGCTGGCTTTAAACTTGAGGAGCTCCTCCTGCCTTCACTTCCTGAGTGCTGACATTACAGGCATATACCACTGTGCTCGCTCTTTGGTGGCTTTTGTTCTTGTGTATTGTTTGGTAGTACATGGATAGGTTTTCCAACCATAAAATGTACTGTCCTATCTACAAAGATGTTTCCTTAATTGGTCCCCATGGGAATATGCTACCTCAGCCTTGGGCTTTGTAGCCCAGCCATTTGCAGTCATCCTGCTTCTGGTGGTCTTAGTGATGGTAGTTCTCAGGTCCCTTTTGTTTTTGGAAGAGACAGAAACTGCAGATTCAAGAAATACTGCCAGAATGTTCTGAAGTTCTTGGCCAACCTTATCATAGTTTTAATCTAACATGGAAAAATGCTTTGATGACTAGAATTAAATTTAGATTTAGTGAAGCATATATTTTAATCAACTATTAAATATATACAGATACTGTTTTGTGTATAGTTATTCCTAAAGGACAAATATTGTTGAGATTTAAACAGATCAGTTTTCTAGTTCATTCCAGTCAGGTGCTGTTTTAACATCAATGATAATCCTGTTAGCTTTCAGAGAAAGTTTACATGAGATTGAATTTCTTTTTTTTTTTGTCTTTTTGAGACAGGGTCTCACTATGCAGTTCAGGCTGGCCTTAAGCTCACTTTGTAGCTCAGGCTGGTCTCGAACTCACAACAATCCTCCTGCCTCGGCCTCCCGAGTGCTGGGATTACAGGCATGCACCACCATGCCTGGCTTGAGATTGAATTTCTTTGCTTATGACATCTGTTGTAAACACACTGGGTATGTTTTACATAATGTTTCTTTTTCAGTAATGGAGATTGAATTGAGGGACTTCTCACTGAACCACAGCCCCAACTCTAAGGAAATTTAAATTTTGATAACTAGGTTTTGCTAAATTGTCCAGGCTGGGCTCAAATTTGAGATCCTCTTGCCTCAGCCTGGGATTACAGTGCTGGATTACAGGTGTGCTTCACAGGCCTGGCTGTTTGGTATACTGGTTAGCCTTGGTTGGCAGCTAATAGAGAATTCATTTTCAAGAAGTCTTTGTATATAAGCAAATAGAGTAATAAAATTATTCTAGACATGCAACAGAATGGGCATATATTTTGAGTTGAATTTTGGAATGCTAGTTCTCATTTTGTTTATATTTGATATAAAAGAGACATTGAATCTGAATATAGCACGTCTGTATAATTCATTTCCTATTAGAATATACAAGAGGCGGTGCCTGGGGCCGGGGAGATGGCTCAGTAGAATAAGCGCTTCCCTGGCAAGCACAACGGCCTGAGTTCAATCCCTGGTTCTGCAAAAAAAAAAAAAAGAAAAAGGCAAGAGGCAGTGCCTTTCTGGAAAGGTAGCAATAAATTTGATAAACATGTTTTTAAAAACAAGTACCCCCAAATTCCAATTTATGAAAAGGTTATATTATAGAGGGAATTGTTTTAGAGGCCATTAGGTAAGACATTAGCAGATTTAATGTGGTTTTGTGGAAATCATCATCGAGGTGTGTTATTTTATCACTGTATTCAGTGCTTTGGCTATTTCTTTTTCTTTTTTTTCTTCCTGTATTTGGTACAGGATCTCACTACACAGTTCGGGCTTGTAGTGATCATCCTGTCTCAGCCCCAGTGCTGGGATGACAGGCATGTACCACCAACCACACTCAGCTTTGGTAGCCTGGCATGCCTGGGGTTCTGAGGCTGACATGTCATGTGGTACTGGAGATCAAACTCAGGTCCTAGTGCTTGCCAGGCAAGTGCTTACACTATCAGCAGCCTTTATTTATTTTTAATTTTTAATTTTTTGGCGGAACTGGGGATTGAATTCAGGCCCCCTTGTGCTTGTCAGGGAAGTGCTTAATCTACTGAGCCATCTTCCCAGCGCCAGCAGCTTTTATTTTTGAAAACAGATTCATTGAGTCACTTTGTGAACAAAGGTCATTATGAGCCACGCCTTTAAATGGGGGAAATTTAAATAGTAACATGTAAAATTCGGAGGACTTTCCAGTATTCCTGAGAAGCTTTTCAGCTGTCTTGTTCCTTTTACTCTGTTACTCTGTTGAATTTGAGCGCCAGTGCCTTCTGAATGTTAGAGAATACAAACAGATCAGGCAGTCATTTGCAGATGCTTATGTTGTGGTTAGAGAAGTCTGGCCTTTATAAAGTAGTAACAGTAGTAGCTGTGACATTGTAGCCCTACTTTATGTTGTTGTGGTGACCATGTCCTTTATGTAAGCTATCTCATTTAATATTTAGGAGAATCCAGTGTAAATACTTCTATCTCCTGTTTTGCACAGAAGGAAAAGTGACAGGTTAAAAATGTATGGGGAAAAGTTGCAATGTTTGGATTTGAATTCAGGATACCTGATCTTAGTGCTTTATTCTTTTAACTGTTTTGCCATTTGAAATAACCAGAGAACAGTACCATGGACAGTAGTGTGTGATGCTGTTTATAAGACAAGGACAAAAGACAGGACAAAGGAAGGGCTCCATGGCAATCTTTGTGAGAGCTTCTGTGAAGGTTGAACTGTAAATCATGGACCCAGGAACAAGTACTGGTAGGAAGTAGACACTGGCATGGACGACCACAAATGTTCAGAAGGTCTGACGGGTCCATCTGGCCTATCATGTAGAGCCCAAAGTGCTGTCCTCCTTTACCTCTCAGTAAATGTAACTGCAGTCTCCAAGATCCAAAGGATATGTTCATGTCTGAGAAGCTTTACCTCACAGTGTACTCTTGGGCTCTGAGGTTGTTTATACATGTCACAGCCTTTAGTCTTAAGCATCATGTTCTGCTATTTTATTAAGGTTTTTTTATTTTTTATTTTTGAGTCATGGCTTTTTACAGTTGATAATTTTTATTGTTTAAAAATCAAATTCTTGACTTTTCCCCCTCAGATCTTTTTAAAAATCTTTTTTATTATAATTTATTTGGTACAGGGTCTCGCTATGCAGCTTGGACTCATATTGATCCTCCTGTCTCAGCTTCCCCAGCACTGGGATTACAGGAATGCCACCATACTAGGTTTCTGTGGCTGCAGGTGCGTTAAGGGTGGGGCTGGCAGGAGCATCCATGGTGGGGTTGACCCAGCAATGTGGTACCAGAGATCGAACCAAGGTCCTTGTGTTTGCCAGGAAAGTGTTTATATCACTGAACTATCTCCTATTTATTTTATTAATAAAATATTTATTTATTTATTTTATTAAGTTCTGCTCTCTTTTCTTCTCAGGTCACTTCTGTGTCTTTTGAGTGAGGGATTGTCTTATTAATTTCTGTGAGACAGTGCATGTTGAGTTTGTCCATCAAATAACTGAGTTTCCTAGTTGGTTCAGATTTAAGCTAAGTTTAGAATAATTGAGACAGAAAGTCACATCTAAGTGTATTTATCTGGAGTAAAATGCAGAATGGTTAGGATCAGAAAAACTGCTATCAAGACAACCAGGTAATACCAGTTTTAGTAAGAGAGTTCAGTAGGGCTTGGTAGAACTGGTGATGAGAGGGAAGGTCCAAATCTTGAGGAAGAGTGTGAAGCAAGAGCCAGTAGATCTGATGGCTTTTAACCAGTTTTAGTAAGAGAGTTCAGTAGGGCTTGGTAGAACTGGTGATGAGAGGGAAGGTCCAAATCTTGAGGAAGAGTGTGAAGCAAGAGCCAGTAGATCTGATGGCTTTTATTGTTGGCATGGAGAAGAGACAAAGAAAATTTCAATTGATGTGAACCCTCACCTTTTATGAGGTGATTTTGAATCGTGGTTGTTAATAGTTTGTTCATGAGTGAGTCAGTAGCCTAAGTCTGAACTGTTGACCTATAAGCTGCAATAAAAGGAGCAGATAAATATCAAGACAGTCACAGTTGAGACTCTGCTGATTTTATCTGTTTCTGGAACAGAAACTTTTGTTTTAGATATGTACATAGCTGTGCCAGACCTGAGCCAACCTTAATTCATCATCCTACCCAAGGATTTTAGGTGTGCATGTCATTTCTTAGTGAAGGGAGCCAAGTAACTTGGGGAAGCAAAGTGCGTGGCTAAGTAATCCCTGTGTAATCCCAGAGCGCTGGCTGTGCTGAATGCAATAGGCGATGGTACCTAGATGTCCAGGAGGCTTACTTTCTTTTGATTGTTATCCAGATGCTTCCTCTAGGTTCCCCCGATTGACACGAGTAGTGAGTGCTAAGAGAAAAAAACCCCACAGTTTTAAACTCAAGAGTCTAAAAGTTCCAGCCTGAGTTTAAAAAGTAAATATAACATTAGGTTTTAAAAACTGAAAAATAGCTCGGGATATAGCTCAGTGGTACAGTGCCTGCCTGGCAAGCACAAGGTCTTGAGTGTGATCTCTGGTATCCCACCCCCCCAAAAAAAAATTGAGGAACAATATATATATGTATTTACAGAGAAATTCAGTGCACACATTAAGGTAAAGTGATCATCCTAATAATAAGCAACACTCAGATCAAGAAAGAAGAATATTCTTATAACTCCAGAATTCCCTCCCCAAAGGTAATTACTTTTCTGATTAGAACACCATAGATTAATTTTGGTTGGTTTTTAAAAATTAACATAAAACAAAAAATGGAAGGTTGTATTTTGGTTTCTTTTACTCCATGTGGTAATGAGATTTATTCATTCATATTGATTTGTAATATACTCTTGTATAAATAAGCCAATTTGTCCATTCCCAAAGTCTTTCAGCTTTTGGGGTATACTGTGTAATGGTACTGTAAACAGGTGTATTTTTTTCTTTTTTTTTTAGTTGAAGGCTGCATCTATACTTTTTTGTTTGCACCAATTTCTGTTGTTTATTTGAAGGAGTAGAATTGCAAGGTGATTGCCATGGTTGCTTTCCTGTTTCTGCTGGGACAAAACCCAGAATTAAGGGAGGGAAGACTTCTCTAGCTCATGGTTTGTGGAGGTTTCAATCCATACTTGGCTGGCTCTAAGGCAGAGTGGCACGTGGCAGAGGGTAGCCATTCCTGGTGCCTGAAAAACAGTGGAGAGCAAAGGCAAAAGGGAAGAGCAGGGGCCTCAGTGGCAGTGGCCTTATGTTGCCTTCAGACTATCTAGCCCAGGGCAGGTGTAGTACTCACTCCCATAATCCCAGCCTTGGATCATGAATTAATCACAAACTCTAGAACTGTGCCCCAATGACTGTATGAGGTATGGGTGGAGAGCTACACACAAACCTTAACAGTGTATGTTTAACTGCCAAGCAGTTTTCCCAAGTGGTTGGACCAGCTTATGCCTCTACTGTAGCCTGTGCTTGTCCAGTTGCTCAGCATCTTAACTGCTCTCAGTCTTTCTAATTTTAGTCCTTCTGGCAGTTACCTAACTCTGTCTTGTTCTTCATTGTATTTCCCCGAGACTAGTTGAGTACTTACTTACAGGGCTTTTTTAGTCCTTTCTTGTATAAGTACCATTTGCCTGTCAAAAAATAGTTTTTCTTTTCCTTGTTGCTTGATTTATACCTGATTTATATAGTTTCATTTAAAATATGAGTGCCAGTAGATGTGCTTGGGGTAAAGGCCTAGGGATTATCTCTAGTTTTAGGGTAGGGTGGACCACTTATATTCTCTTTGCATTGGTCTTGCCTTGATTTGTTTTTATTTGATATCTAAGACCAAGTAAAAATGAGAGCAGCCATAACTACTAGTTAATTAATTTTATTGTGGAGGCAGTATAGGGTTGAAATTATAGAAGTGGTTAGAATGCAAATGATACTTAGTCCACTGACCTATTTTGCTGGCCCTAGATATTTCTTTCTTTTTTGTGTGTTTTATAGGAAAGGGTCTACAGAGTGTTCAGCATCTCACTACCAGGTCAGACTCATAGTGATCTGACTGTTTACAGCCTCTCAAGAGCTGGGATTACAGGTGTGCACCACCATACTCAGTCTCAATCACTGTCTCAGCACCCTGGGGCCGGCATGGCAAGCCCAGGGATTGAATCCCTTGTCCCTGTGCCTGCTTGCAGGTGCTTTAATCTGCTGAACTATTTGGCTGGCCCTGATATTTCTTGATTTATGTTTATTTTTAGTTCTTTGGTAGTGTCTTAGTTACTTTTCTTATTGCTGAGACAAAACACAAGATAAATGAAAAAAGGTTTATTTTGGCTTATAGTTTGTAGAGGTTTCAGTTCATGTTGGTTGGCTGCAAGGCAGGGCACCTTGGCAGAGGGGCATCGCAGAGGAGAAAGAGTCCTTGGCAAGCAGGTAGGAGACAGAAAGCAGCAGCAGCCTGCCTCTCTTATTCCTGCCAGGCTCCTAGCCCTTTTGGGTGGTGCCACCCCACACCCAAGGTGGGCCTTCCCATTCTTTACACCCAGAACTATGCTAAACCAATCAGTGAACTGATTTAGTAATTATGCACCCTTAATCCCAACATCCCACAGTATAATCCCAGCACCGGATACCCTAGATCCCACCCCTCCTCAGATTCCCAGCTGTGAGTGGTTAGGCTTTGAGGGGGACATCTTGACCAAAGCTATAACAGGTAATAAGTTTCTTTAATATGTGCTCTTTCCCTTGATCCTCATAAATCTTCCTAGAGCCTTTTAATTTTTAAACAGTAGATCTTTGTTTCTTCTCTAAATAAAGTGATACATCAGATTCAATATATAAAATGAATCAAAGCAATATAAATATATAAATTCATTTTAGAAATTTGGATTCATGGTGTATCAGTTAAAAAGACAAGACTGTTTTGATCAGTGCTAACCCTTTAAAAATTAAAATGATTTAGGGCTGGTGAGATAGCTTGGTGAGATAGCTCGGCAGACAAAGCACCTGCTTTGGCAAGCTTAAGGACCAGGGTTCCATCCCAAATCTGAGTGCTGTGCTGGCCCTGCCCCCAGGGCATGCTGAGCCTTGACAGAGTCCGGGCATGGTGGGTCATGCCTGTAATTCTAGTGCTGGGGAGGCTGAAAAAAGGAGAACCCTGAGTTGGATCTGTATAGTGAGACCCTGTATCAAGTGCACAAATGAAAAAAACAAAAGGTTTTAGTCTATTTTTAGCATAATTTTCTAGTTTAATTCTGCATTAGAAAAATTTTTATATTCATGTGTTGTGGCACATGCCTATAATCCCAGCTCTTTTTTTATAGGCTTTATGGTTGTTGATATCAGTAGACAGGCCCTGCCTTATTGACCGTCCTATTCACAGACTCTGGGCCTCAAATGATCTTCCTGGTTGAGTCTCCTGGGTGACTGGAGCTACAGGTATCCCCTGCTAGGCTTGATATATGGCATTCGGTGGGACAAGTTGGTGTGCCTGAGAAGGATATTTTTTAGTTAAATTAACCTAGAAGTTTGAAAGAGTGGTAGAGGGCTGATCTTTACCATAAATGTCACATTTAGACAAGAAAGTCTCTCAGACTCAGATGTGCTGTAATTGTTATGTATTGTCATTACCTAACAAGTCAGTTCCATTGTCCTTGTATAACCAGCATACAAGGACTGCAATATGAGGGCCAGCTGCTGTGGCACTGCTTAACATGATTCACATGTAAGGCAGTGACCTTGCACGGGCTAGGTGATGTGGATCACCATGCATAAGGCTGATTGAGCTTCCATAGTTGGGTGTTGTCTTAAGGGGTGCTTTATACCAGACATGGCCAAGATTCCATAGTGAATTATCAATTGGTGGCCTCTGGTCTGGCAGTTTGTTTGGCATATAACAAAATTGAGTGCTGTTTTGATATGGAATTTGTAGCTGGCATGATGGCATAAGTCTGTAATCCCCACACTCTGGGAAGCTGAGGCAGGAGGATTGCAAGGATGAGTCCAGTCTGGACAACTTTAGTGATTAGCAAGATTAAAAAGCTTATTTTCCTATGATGTCTGATATTTAGACAAATAGTGTGGGTAAACCGAACAGTATATGTTGCAGGCTAATAATAAGCTTCTCTTCTGGAGGGTTAACAACCTAAGTTTGCAGATCAAAAATTGGAGAAAAAGAAAGGCTGCAAGGTCAGCCAACATTTTGGCACTAGCCTTTCAAGGTCAATGAAGATTCAGAACATAGGAGAATTTGTACTGTAACATTATGTAACTCAGTTGTGCCCCAAATTTTCTAATCAAGGAGATTACAGGGCCACAGAGGAATGCGATCGATGATGTATAGTGTGCCTAAGGAGAGTCACATGGAGAGAAAACTTTCTCTCAGGCTTCCATAGACAGCAGCTTGGTCAAGCAATGGTCATGACTCATCCACATGGCTGACACTGACAAGGGATCTGCAAAGTGTGGTACAGGGTTACAGGATAAACCCTGAGGGTACCTGACTGACCTTACCTGATACAAAAGTTGCATTTCTTATTATATAGGTCTTGCTTTAACTTGGTCTTAACCATCCAGCAGAAAAGTATAAAAATGGAGGTATATAAAGTCAAATTAATATACTGAGCTGTGAATGGCTGAAATCAACAACTTCTGTGGATTAACGCACTTCTGTGTTGGATTGTTTTATTTAAAAAAGAAAAAAAATATATATATTAGCTATCCATGTTTTGAAAATCTGTAACATATGTATTGTATGTTATCCGGTTTATGTCTTTTTTTTTTTTTTTCTATTTATTTTTGCTTCTATTTTTCATTCTTCAAGTTAAAATACAAATAAATAAATTTAAAAAATGCTTATTATGTAGCTCAGTGTGAAGGACACTGGGTTTAATCCATAATATGCCTCCAACTCCCCAGGCAGAACACATTTGTATACAGGCAGCTTTTATAGTTAGTTCTCTGGTGGTAAGGGAGAGGTTTGGGAAAATAGGGTGGGTAGGAAGAACGGAATTGAGAGATAATTAAAATATCAGGGATGCTGCTGCTTTCTTGATCTTTGTTTTTTTTTCCTGTATTTTAGGGAAGGGTCTACAGGGTATATAGGGTCTTACTGAATAGATAGGACTTGAAATGATCTTCTTGTTTATAATCTCCCAAGTGCTAGGATTACAGGCGTGTACCACCATGCCCAGTCTCAGTTGCTGTTTCAGTGCACCCTCAGGGTGGTACCGGCATGGCAGGCCTGGGGATAGAACCCCCAGTTTCTGTACCTGCTTTCAGGCACTTTAATCAGCTGAGCTATTTTCTTGATTGTATCTGGGATAGATTCATCCCAGTGAGAATTCAGACATGATTTGGGAACGTTCGCCTTTTTGCAGGCAGGCTGTGTGGTGTTTTGACTGAAGCTTTTTGTTGCAACTGTTGTTCCCCTACTTTACTGAGTGAAAAGGAAGTGAGTTGTTGGGGCTCCATATGGAAGGAGGAAAGGATCTGCCCTGGAGCCTTGGGCCTCAGCCCTTTGCCTTCTCACTTTCAGTGTGAGCAGTCTGATTATCTGTGTGGCTGATTTTGAGTCCTGTTCTGCTAGGTTCTCAGCTGAACCTTAATTTCTGTGGTTTTTTTTTTTTTTTTTTTTTTTTTTTTTTTTTTTTTTTTTTTTTTTTTTTTTTTTTTTTTTGTGGAACCAGGGCTTGAACTCAGGCGCTTGTGCTTGTCAGGGGGGTGCTTATTCCACTGAGCCATCTCCCTGGCCCTGAACCTTAATTTCTGTTAGCTGCTCCTTGAGAGATGGGTATGCATGCATGCTAAAGTGCCTTCAGAGACCGCAGAATCTACATAGCAGGGTGAGACAGTTGCTTTGAATCAAAATGTGAGTGGTAGTCATACACGGGGCAGATGTATTGTGGGCAGAGCCTCTCAGGTCTGTGAGCCTCTTCACCCTGCCTGTTCAGTAACTTTTAACTTCTTTCCAGAATTGAATTTTGAGTTATATATAATTGAAAACTAGGCAATAGCATGAATTCAGGAAGATACTAAAGCTTAGGGTTTTGAGCCAGCTGGGAAATTCCCTTTAGATTTTCTATATTAGACCATGTATTTGAAGAATGTTGAGCCCAGGATGTTTTGAGGAAGTAACTTGCTCTTGATGTTGAATTTTAAGATGCATTTCACTGTTTTTTTTTTTTTTTCCTCCAAATTTCTTTGTCAGGCATCTGAAGAAGCCTCCCTCAGGGCACTGGAAAGTCTGATGACAGAATTTTTTCATGATTGTACCACCAATGAAAGAAAACGTGAGATAGGTAAGTGTTGAGTTATGAAAAATCATTTTTAGCAAGTAACAATTTAGTGGCTGTAGCTGCTCACACCTGAGTGCTTTCCCTTGTATTTTTTCTCTTCTTGCTCTGGTTCCATTGGTTGGTGGCCTGTTAGGTCTGCACACTTAGCATAGATTGAATTTCTTTCATTTGGACAAATGTAATAACTTTCCCTGACTATATTTCCATTTTTGCAGCATTTTGAACTTACACAGGAGCCTGTGACTATGTAATGAAACAAAACTAATGAAAATGTTAAAATGAACATATTTTGGTGTACAGAGGTCTAATTTGAATCCCCAAAGTAGTAGTATATTTGGAAGCTTTCTGCTTTTTTCTTTTTCTCTGCTGTTCCTTTTCATGAATAATGGCTTCAAGCCACAGAGAGAATTAGGTGTAACCACTTCTGAGGCCTTAGTATACTCTAGAAGCTGCTTTTGAGTTTTCTATTTATTCACACAAGCAATATTAGTTGAAGCATATTGTACAGTAGGAAGTGAATTTAGGGTCAGATCTCTGCCCTAGGTACACGCTGCATGGTGGTGTCTGAATAGGGAATAGTCTGTCTTCTGTGTCTTCACCTCAGAACTTGAGAAAGAAAGCCCCCCCGTTTAACTATATAGGCTTTTTCCCAGGAGTATCCTACCTGTCCTACTCTGGTATTCTTTGCTTCTGCCTTATTGGAGCTCTCTTCTTTCTGTGGCTCTGAGCTCTAGATGCCTATTTCTCTGACTCCCTTGCTCTCTCATCTTGTTGGCTAGTTAAAGCTCCTATTTAATTCCATGTGGCCTGAAGCTTAGTTGGGGTTCAAAATTTTCCAGGTGGTCAAGTGGCAGAGACCCCGAGTGGTGGTGGTGATGTTGGAGCTTATAACTGATAGAATTTACAAACTAGTTCTCCTTTCACCCATTTTAATTTCTCCCCCCTCCTTCCCTCCTCCGCCTTTCCTTTCCCCTCTTCTTCCTCTCCTTTCCTGTCCCTCTTCGTGATGGAAATTTAGGTTTTGTTTCCCAGTCATTTGTTTTACAGTGAAGATCATTTTACATTTAAACTTTGGAGGCAAAGGAAAAAAAAAATTACCCAAAGATAATTTCTGGGTGAATTTTACATACATTCAAAATTTTGACAGATACTAAGTTGGTTGAAGTGGCACCAGGCGTGGCCTGCTCACATTATAGGAGAGTGGAAGAGGTACTTTCTGTTAACTATATTCAGTGTTGTGTTTGAAAATTTTCCCCACATCTTTTACACATCGTATGTCCTGGTAGATGCTGCTTCTTACCTGTTTCAATTTTAAACATAGTTGCTTTGGGCCTGCTCCCTACGTGCCTTTGCTTTTTGATGGAGTGTACTGTACAGAAACTGGGGCATTTTTGCACCAGGGCTTACAGAAGCCAAACCCAAGACATGTGTCTGGCATAGGAGACCCACCATGCTTGGTTCTGTGGTTTTCTGATTATTCAGATGGGCTGAGCCTCTTCCTATCCTCAGAGTGACCCTTTTATTAGTTGTATGCTACAAAATGTCATATATCTATGGTGGAAATATCAACCATGACTTTTACCAAAGAAGTTGCAGGATCTTTACTATATTAGATTTCTGAACTCTTAATTTCTTTGAAGTCTTTTTTCCTTAAGCTTAAAATTGAAATGTTTTGGCTTTCTCTTAATATTTGGTTTGCATAGCAGATGTTGCTCATCTTGTGTGTTCATGAAATAAAAGTAGAACCTTTTATAGCATGTCCATATTTGAAGATGATTAAAAAGTACTTTTAAATAACCACCTGCTGAAAATGTCTAATTTAAGTGCAGGTTAGAGGAATCCGGAGGTTTGGTTCTGTGCAATAGTGTACAGATCTTGAGTTCTCTTTGTACCTAAACTTTGTGGCTTTTAGTGTGTGCAGGAACCACACCTGTTAGGAGAAACTAAAGGCTTTTCCTAGTGAGATGGGAGAAAAGAGGGTGGCCTTTTCTTTAAATGGGTCTTCTCATACTCCAAAGGCAAATTACTAGTGCTGTAGAGAAGGTGGAGCCCTCAGAAGACCAGCATGTTATTTTAGCAGTGGAAGCCCAGAGTGGCCCCCTTGGGGTCATGCACAGAGAGTCAGTGGCAAACTCTAGAACGTAGCCCAGAGTGCCTCCTTTCTTTCCAGCCATAGTCTGTCTGGTTTGACGTTACCTCTGGGATTCATAGAGACTTCTGCTTCGTTATCAGCAGAGGCCATCAGCTTCCTTTTATGGAATTTTTAATGAGAGTATCTTGTTACATTTAGCCTAAATTGCAGAGAACTAGCAGAGCAATGATTAGAATGAGCTGCTGTGTATTCTGCTTTCTTGTAGGCTTTCTAGAATCTCTGAGAATTGTTGGATTCTGTATTTTTACCTTTGGATTATATTTTATAACCAGTGCTACGGGTCAAGGTGATGAAGGGCAGTACATCCGGGAAGATGATGATAGATTCTTGTGGGTTTTAGCTGATGCTGTCAGCTACCTAAAAAGGAGAAAAACCATTTCTAGTTGACTTGATGTGTCAACAAGGCTGCTTCTGACAACTCTCATGAGATAGAATTGACCTAAGTGAAAAGAGTTAGCCTGTTAGAACTTATTTCTTTTCTTTTCTCCTCCTTTCCTTCTCCTGATTTATTCATTTATTTATTTGGTACAGGGTCTTGCTATGTAGTATGGACTCATAGTGATCCTCCTGTCTTGGCCTAGCACTGGGATTACAGGAATGTGCCTGGGTTCTGGGGCTGGCATGGCCTGTGGTACTGTGGATCAAACCAGGGTCCTTGAGCTTGCCAGTGGTCTAAGTAGCTTAGACCACTGAGCAACTTCTCTGGCCCAGCATTAGAATTTTCTTGCATTTTTTACCCCCCTATCCTGTCTTTTAAGGTTTGTCCATCTGTCCATCTCCCTCCCTCCCTCTTTCCCTCCCTCCTTCCCTCTCCCCTCTCTCCCTCCCTCCCTCCTCCCTCCCAATGGTGCTGGGGATTGAAATCAGTCTTGTACATGCTACCAAGTGCTCTGTTACTGAAGAATGTCCCCAGCCTGTAAAGTTAGTTTTAATCATTTGTTATTCAGCTTTTCTAGCCATCATTTTATATGACTGTATAAACAATATAGACTTACCTGAAGTCTGAGTAGTGAGGACATACATAGTTCAAATCTGAGGACACAACTTAGAGTGTGAAAGGAAGCTGGATTTAGTGGTGTACTCCTATAATCCTAGCAATCTGGGAGCCTGAGGCAAGTTTGATCCCTGCCTAGGCAACTTTGTGAAACCCTGACTCAAATGGACTGGGAAGTAACTTAGTGTGAAGGCCCTGGGTTCAATCCTCAATATGGAGCCCAAATGGAAAAAGAATGTGGAATGATACTCTTATTAACTTAAAAACAACAACAACAACAACAACAAGTACTTTACAGTTTCTCTGCCCAAGAAAATATCCATAGCACTGTCACTTGCTTTTGGATGTCTGAGAATACTGTCTGATATCATCTCTGTCAGAAAAATACTATATGATGTGTTTTTTGTGTCTTGAATCAGCTGTTTTGATTCCATTTATATTAGATGGAGAGGCATGTTTTTAAAAAATGGTAAGACAACCTAGCCCACTACTAATTTCGTGTTTTCTTTTCTGTTTTTGTTTTTTGCTGACTTTCCCAGAGGAGCTTCTTAATAACTTTGCCCAGCAAATTGGAGCCTGGCGATTCTGCCTGTATTTTCTCTCCAGCACTAGGAATGACTATGTCATGATGTACAGTTTAACGGTTTTTGAGGTAAGTTGGCAGGTAATTTTATAATTTCTTGAGTTTTTGTGGTTAGTTATCACATCATTGGCACTGGACTTTCTCATGTTCAGACAGCCATGGAAGCAGGGATATCTTAGAGCCCAGTGACTTTGTCTTGTATAATGTGCCTGTCTACCTGTTTTGCCCTTGACGCTGGGAAAACCGACTAGGAGGTGGACTTTATGGTTAAATTTCTGGATGTGTTTGATGATATGCACATTTTACCTCATAGCGTTTAAAAGAGAGAGATAACTAAAGAAAAGCATTTTGGTTTGGGCTTTTTTTTTGCGGTGCCAGAAATTGAACTCAGGACCCTATGCTTGCTAGGCAAACCTATTCTACTGAGCTATCTCCCTAGCCCAAGAAAAGCATTTTGGAAGAAGGGATGCTAACTTTTAATACCATCATCCTCCAATCATGAAATTTTGCCTTCATATTCACTGTCTTCCAACCCTTGTGCTTTGCGTTCTGTGCCCACTTAAAAAACATGTATTTGGCTGGCCGTATAGCTCAGTGGACTAAAGCGCCTGCTTAGGCAGAGTGCAGTGGTCGGGGTTTGTTCCCGAGCATGTTGTGCTGGCTCCACCCCCAGGGCACACTGAAGCAGTGATTGAGACTGGGTGTGATAGCATGCGCCTGTAGTCCCAGCACTTGGGAGGCTGGAAACAGGAGAATCACTATGAGTCTGATCTACATGCTAAGACTCTGTAGACCCTGTAGGCCCTGTCCTAAATACAGGAGAAAAATAAAAAATCTGTTGAATATCATATTATTTATGCCATGTTGTATTCTGTTCTCCTTTTGTGTAATATTCTCATATCTGGTTGTACCCTTACTCATTATGGCATTCTTTTCACTCGTACTTTCAAACATTATTATAGTTTCTGTCTTTTTTTTTTTTGGTGGCCATTAGAGATAGTGATATAATAGGAAGTTTTTACACATGCAACTTTTTGTGTCTGTTACTTAGCAGATCTTCCTGTGAGTGGAATTGTTGTGTCATAAGTTTTAAATATTTGTTAACTTTTTTTTGGCCAAAAGCTCTGAACCACTTATTTTTTTGGATGAGGGAATGTAGTTAATCATGGAATGAAAACCTGTTATTTTTAAATATAGTTTGTTATTTAAAAGATACATATTTAATTTTCAGAATCTGATCAATAAAATGTGGCTTGGGGTACCATCCCAGGATAAAATGGAAATCCGTAGCTGCCTGCCCAAACTCCTTTTGGCTCACCATAAAACCTTACCGTACTTTATCCGGAACAAACTCTGCAAAGTTATTGTTGATATTGGACGTCAAGATTGGCCCATGTTCTACCATGACTTTTTTACTAACATTTTACAGGTAAGGATAAACTTGAGGAAACTTTATAATTTAATGTTTATAGAAGTGATTATTTCTTTTTTGAGAACTTCTATGATTTTTGTTTTGAAACTGAGATTATCATAGGATGGATTATTACAGTCAGTTTATTTTGTATTCCTGAGGCATGTTGTACCTTTGTGCAAGGAGAAACAACTACTTTGTTAACCTCTTGTGAAATTATTTAGCAAGTATTTGAAAGTCTGTTAGGTGCTATAGCAGAGGTGGGTTACAGGGATGAATATAGTAGTGGCAGAATTTGCTGGAAAAAACTGTAGACACTGAACAGCCATGAGGCAGTGACACTAGCCATAATGAAGTATGTGGATGCCATGGTGCCCGAGCATGTGGGCTCAGGGTTTCTGGTATGGGAGGCACTAGAGTCCAAGGCTGCCTTGGTAAGTGGGGAAGGTTGATGTTTCAGGAATTAATAGAAAGTTTCTGAAGGGGAGAGAACATGGCCATGTTTGAAGTTTGGATTGTGAAGGAGCAATGCTGGGGACCACATGGTTAAGGGGTTAGTAACATAGGAAACTATTGCTTTTTAAGAAAAGCTGTGGAGTCTTTTCTACTTAAAATTTTTTGGCTTATTCTAAAGATTTTTTGGCTTATTATATTTTTGGCTTTTTCTAAAAAATGTATTTGGTACAGGGTCTCACTGTGCAGCTCAAACTCATAGTGATCCTCCTGTTTTCAGCCTCTACAGTACTGGGATTATAGGCATGCACCACTACACCTGGTCTTGGGATAGTGGACTCTGGGGTGGGGCTGGCATGGCATGTGGTGTCAGGGATCAAACTCCAGTCCCTGTGCTTGCCTGAGCAGATGCTTAGTTCGCTGAACTATCTTGCAAGCCTTCCTTTTTTGTTTTTACTTGTTCTTGTTTTGCTTTTCATTTCTTATTTTTTTCTATTTGTTGAACCCTTTTTAAAAAAAAATCACTAGAAATCTGAACTTGAATTTGAATTTTTTTGGTATCAGGGGTCAAACTTGGGACTTTGCTCTTGCCAGGCAGGTGCTTGTGCCACTGAGCTATCTCCCCAGTTCCTCTGAACTGTCATGCTGTGTTTGAGGGCAGTTAAATTGTCCTCTGAACTTAAATTTGAACTGAAAAGTACTTAATCTTTTAAAAAAATAAATTGTAGAGATTTTGTTTTGAGTTTAAATTATACATGTGAAGTTGGTAAAGGGAAATACCCTCCCTTTTAGTAAGGTTCTGTATAAAAGTTAGTTAGAAGAAAAAGTATTTTTTAAGTTCTTCTAAGTAAAGGATGACTTTCTATAATGTACCAGAGGCCATGGGTTTGATAGTGCTGCAAAGTTAAAGCACAAACAAGTTAGGAAGATGACTTTTTTTTGTATCAGCTTCTTGACTAACCTTTTCCCCTCCCCTCAAATGATGACAGAAGGGAAGATCGTCAAAGATTCGTCTTCTTTATTGTACAAATTTACTCCCACCTGTGGAGCGCAGCACATTTCATCTCCACAGGAGAGTGCATGCTCACTGAATGGAATATTTGACAGTATGAGTCATTCCCAGCTGAAAGAGTAAGAATGAAGTCTTGGGGTACAAATGGGCAAAAGAGGTAGAAAAGAAAGAACTGAAAGGGGGAAGTAATGAAAAACCTGAGATTGCAAGTGGATCACCCAGGGCCTCCAAGTGAAGGGGGTTACAGAGAGTCACTTCTGGTTTTATTATGTAGCAATAAATAAGTGGAAATAAGACCTCTGGTTCCTCTTCTAGTACATTGTTTGAATGTACTAAGTTAGTGTTAGAAATAATTCAATTGTGTACAAATTGAAGAGAAAAATTAAGGAGGCTGTTCTTCAAATTTTAGTATTCAAGAATTGGCTTTTACCAAAAACACTCTTAATGTACCATTTGTACTGCTGCCTTCATGTAATGCTGTGGGATTGCTTCTTTGTTTTGGAGAAAGGGTCTCACTGTGTAGTTCAGGCTGCCCTCAAACTTGCTGTAGTCCTCCTCCCTCAACCTCCAGATGCTAGGGATTGCAGGTGTGTGCCACCACACTCAGCCATGTCATGCTGTGTTTGAGGGCAGTTAAATTGTCTTTAAAGTTTCATTACTGACTGGTGTTCTCCTCTTTGGGGCTAAGCTTTTTTTTTGGCTTGTGATGGCACAGGAGAGTATCATATGTTTCTTGATGTCAACAGTAGCTGCTTTGTGGGCCTGAGGAGATAGCTCAATAGAGTTAAGTGCTTGCCTGGCAAGCATAGGGTCCTGAGTTAAATCTCTGGTACCGCAAAAAAAAAAAGAATAGCTGCTTTGTATGGTGCAGTTCCTGAGTGTCCTTTTCTTTCCTAAAGCTTTGGTTTTGTAGTAAAACACTTATATATCAGGGAGTGGGCATTTAAAGTTAATGATGATTAAGGAAAATAATTGTTGCTTCTTACATTGTTTACTTTTAAAGAACTTTAGTAGCAACTTACTTTGATTTCTGGGAACTAAAAATGAAATGTAATAATGTTTTGAATTTTGCAAAAATGATTAAGAAAATATAAGTAGAATTAGTCTGTTGAAGATGTCTCTTAAAATTTTTTCTTTCTTGTTTAAACTTACAGTGGAGGCATAGTACAGGTAATAGAATTTGCCACAAAAGTTTTTGCAAGGCTGTAACTGTAGCCGTAATTTAATAACGTATACTTGCGCTGCTGCTCTGCCATATTTAACCTTGAACTTCCTTAAAGCATGCAAAGCTTAAAAAATGTAGATCTGTACAGCTGACTTTACAGCCTGATTGTTGAAAATATACAAGCTGACTCGTATCTTACTAATACAATAAGTCTTCAACTTACGAACATTCATGTTGTGCACTTGCACAGATACAGAGCCGTCTTCTTACAAATATATATATATATTATATATATATTATATATAATATATATATAATATATATATTATATATATATATATATATATATTTTTTTTTTTTGGTGGAACTGAGGATTGAACTCAGGCCCTTGCACTTGCCAGGCAAGCGCTTATTCTACTGAGCCATCTCCACGGACCCCTTCTTACGAATATTTGTAGCACATAGTGACACAGCCTGGGCTGTAGCGTCTACTGCACACCTAGACTGTGTGGTATAGCCTGTTGCTCCTTGGCTGTGAACCTGGCCAACATGTTACCATGCTGAATATGGTAGGCAATTATAACACAATGTATTTGTGTATCTTAACTATATCTAAAACTACAAAAGGTATGGTAAAAATATGAGCTGATAAGAGTTTTTAAGGTTCTTTATAGGGCCAGCCAAATAGCTCAGTGGATTAAAGTGCCTGCAAGCAGGCACAGGAGCCAGGGGTTCCATGCCTGGGCCTGCCATGCTGGCCCCGCCCCTGGGGCGCACTGAGATAGCAGTTGGGACTGGGTGTGGTGGTGTGGGCCTGTAATCCTAGCTCTCGGGAGGCTGTAAACAGGTGGATCACTAGGAGTTTGATCTAGTAGTGAGACCCTGAACACCTTGTAGACCCTTCCCTAAAAATATTTTAAAAAGCCTTATAATTTCACACCATATGTGGTGGTACATCTCTATCACCTTAGAACTCAGGAGGTTGAGGCAGGAGGATTGCTGAGAGTTTGAGGCCAGCCTACACTACATAGCAAGACCCTATCTTTTCCCCCATACCCCCCAAAAAACCAGTGGAACACCACAATATATACCACCCACACACACCCACACACACATAAACTACACACACACACACACACACACACACACACACATACTACACACACACACACACACACACATATACTATACACACCACACACACACACACACGCACGCACTTAATGAGACCACTGTAGTATATGTGATGTCTTTGGCATACATGTCATAATGTAGTGTGTGATTCTGCATGTTTGTATGTGTGTATGAAACTTGGCCACTATACAAAGTAAACAAGACTGTTGAAAATTTGGACTTGTATAAAAATTGGTACGCTAGATATAAAAGAACATTTTTTAGTTTTTAAATTTATAGAATTAGAATTTGAAAATTGATTAAAGCTAAAAAATATACTTTTAAGTCATTTTTCTAAAGTTTTGATTTCTGTAGCTTATTCACATAAGATCAAGCAGATACAAAGCTACTTAACATGGTTAATGCTACCATGTCCTCTTTTGTACCTTATTAATTTAAGCAGCACTCGCCTCAGAACTTGCTTTTTCCTGACAGTTGATCCAGTCCCCTGTGACAACTCCCCTCGGGCTAATTATGTTGAAGACAACCTCCGAGGAGCTGGCTTGTCCCCGTGAGGACCTCAGTGTGGCCCGGAAGGAGGAGTTGAGAAAGCTGCTGCTGGACCAGGTGCAGGCTGTGCTTGGGCTCCTGACAGGTAATTAATTGGCAACATCTGGAGAAAAAGGCCTGTCATCGATTCCCAGAGCTCTTCCTGAGACTAAGTATAAAAACAGAAGGAATTCAGTGCTGTCCTCCCCATCCCCTGGCTCAGTGTCTCACGCATACTAGAACCTTGCAGTAGATTTGTAGCTTAATTTCCTTACAATCTTAATTGATCTTCACTATACCTATCATTAGTGAGGTATGTTCTAGGTCATAGAGGTGTGACTGAAATGCCAGTGCTGTGGTTAGGTGGGTGGCAAGTGTGACACTTAAAATAATTTAAATTTAAGATCAGGAGGAGTTGAAAGATGGGAAGATTTTTCATTCTATGCAAGAGAGTGAATCAAGGTGTGGAATCAGCCCTTGTGCCCTAGGTTGCAGTTGTGAGCATCATTTTCTCCCATTCATTGAATTCTAGACCTATGATGGGGTGTGAAGGATGAGCACCTGATGCAGAGAGACAGGAAGGTGGGAAGAGAGTGGAGTGCGGGAGTCCCAAAGGCTATGGGAGCTGCTTGTTCAGGGTGTGTGTGCAGGGTGCGGCCCTGGGCTTTCCAGTGCCAGGATCTTGGCTGTGCTCCTGAAAGGAGCGTCCTGGTAAAAAGAAGTGCTCTTTCCTCCAGTCATCTACCCAGACTTCTTCCTAAATGTCTAGTAACTCCTTCATACCCACTTTGATGCTTGGTGCGTGGCAGGTCCTTGATTAAAAGTGAACCTGTCATTTGTCCCCTCAACTTTGCTAAATCCCAGGTAGGAGCTCAAATCTCAGAGAATTTACGTACTGACAGTCCTACCTAGATGTTAAATTTATACTGAGGGAGCATATTTTATATCTTTGTGTCCTGTCCTAAGCAGCATTTCACAAATTTAAAAAATAATTTCATACAGCATAATATTCACCATTTTAAATTATAGTAAATCAGCATCTTTTAGTATATGCACAGGTTGTGTAGCCATTACCAATATCCAGTTGTGGAACTCTTTTTTTTTTTTTTTGGCAGAACTGGGGATTGAACTCAAGCCTTTGTGCTTGCCAGGGAAGCACGTATTTTACTGAGCCATCTCCCCGGCCCTGATTTTTTTTTTTTTTTTTTTTTTGGTGTAACCAGGGATTGAACTCAGGCCCTTGAGCTTGCCAGGGAAGCATTTATTCCACTTTGGAACATTTTTATCTCCCCTAAAAGGAGCTCTGTACCCATTAGCAGGCCTGCTGTGTTCTCTTCCCCCATTCCCTGGCAATCAGGGGCTTACTGTTTGTCTATAAAAATGTGTTTATTCTGGACTTTTCATAAAGTACAATCATAGACAACCTTTTGTGTCTGGTGACTTTCATTTAACAGTGTTTTCAAGATATATCCATGCTATGATACGAAATGTGGTAAAATATTTTTATTAGTCTGTATGATTACTGCATGTGTAGGGTCTGTAGAGGTATACCAGGAATGAAGCAGATCTTGCCTTCTGGTAATTTGTATTCTGGGGGAGGGCCAAGTAAACAGGCAGTTGTAAATCAGTGTATGAAGAGTTACATAGAGGTATGTTTCATGGGCAGCCAAAACTGAGCAGTCTGGAGGAAGCAGCAGCTAGATGGAGTTCTGAGGGACAGATAGATGCAAGTATTTTGATGGAAAGGTCAGATTGGAATTTTAGAGAGGATAAACAGGTCAGAGGTGGAGAAACACATGTTGAAGGCTCTGCAGATGGTTTGGCATGATGAATCCTGATGTGGGATAGCTTCAAGGCTGGGATAGGTGAGCAGAGGCCAGGTGCCAAGAACTATGATGTGTTTTTACCCATTGAGGAATATGAGAAAATTAACGGTTGGTTTGTGGGGAAGAAAGCTGTTTGATGTGTCCAAGTGAAGTTGTCCAGGAAGCAGCTGGCTATGCAGGTCTAGGGAATGCTTACCTAGTTTTTTAAGCCCCTGTGATATGATGTGATGTGACCATCTGATGAGATGTGACGTGGAACTGGTGTGTATAGTCAGAATGAGTTCTGGAGACACAAACCGTACTTTGTTAAAGCCTTGGCAATAACTATATTCCATGTGCAGCCACAGCTGAGCAGGCTGGATAAGTGACAACTGGATGGAATTCTGAGGGATGCATAGGTGCAGGTAGCTTGAAGGAAATGTTACTTCAGAGGGTGAAAGGAGAGGAAAAGATGGTGAATGAACAGGGGTCTGGGGAAAGAGGTATTGATGGATGGGCAGGGGGTGGTGGTAACGGAAAAGGAGATTGACTCTTGTTTAAGGAAACCAAAAAAGAGAATGTCTCCAGAGGCTCAGAAAGGAGTTGAGGCTGTGGCCTGGAATCCCATAGTGGACAAGGACGATATGAATTAAAGTTTCCCCCAATGGGACATGGCAACCAGGTGACCTTGGGAAGAAGCAGTGTGGATGGAAATAGTGGGAGGAGGCCACATTACCAGGTTGTGGTGAGATACTGGATTCATGACTGGGCCAGCACTCTCCAGAAGGATCTCTGAAAGTGGAGGGGCGTGGCCATTAACTACAGCTACCAGGGAACATACTATTGAGAGGGATGTTTAAATACTAATGTTTGATAAAGGTATCAAATCATTTTTTCAGATCTGATTTGATATGGTCTACTTAGTTCTCTTAAAGCCAGTTTCTCCTTTCTTGGTAGGTATCTTGGAGACCGTCTGGGATAAACACAGTGTTACTGCTGCCACTCCACCACCATCCCCGACCTCAGGAGAAAGTGGTATGATCTGCCAGTCCTTTAATGTGTGTGTATGTCTCAGCAGAGTGTTGCTTTTACCGTCTGTGGCTACAGATCCAGATTCTTCCCTAATCTGTTTTGGCCTTTCTGACCATGTTTCCCAAATGGCTAGCTTTCTACTTTGTTTTTTTGCTAAGAATCTGTTCTTTGTAATACACTAGCTTGAATAACACATTTCACTCCTTTTGTACCCATGATCTTTTGTCCTCTGCCTCAGTCCCTGACAGCTTTTAACTGGTATCTCTTCTAGTGTGCGGCTGTTTCTCTGATTCTTTGGTTGTATTGCTTGTGTGGAGGTGATTAGGAGCCCTGGAGCCTGACAGGTCCACTTAGCTGAGTAGTAGGTAGCAGCCGCCTGAGGAGAGGACTCCAGAATGGAGAGGCCCAGGGCAGAAGTCATCTTGGCTAGACATTGTCTAGGGCACAGTGGTCAGTTTACATGGGTTAAGAATAAATTGATAGAGCCTAGGTATCATCACAGTGGTTATTGTGTACAGTTAACTGATAACTGTTGCAAAAATTGACTAACTTCAAAGGGTGGTTGAAAAGAGGAAACTGTCTGAGCAGGAACTTGTAGTTTCTTAATCCTTCTGTTTACACTAGATGATCACAAATGCTTTTCAACTAGAGTACATCCTGTGAATTGGCACCTATTTTCTTCCTGTACTGTAAAGGTTGATGTGACTAATGAGAAGTATTTCCACATCTTTTTTTACCCCAAGGCTGTTGCAATCAGATATTTGTATGATCAGCGTTCAGGCTGTTTCATATAGCTTCTTGTGCATATGTGAAAATTGAAATTCTTTGTGGGTTTTTGTTTTGTTTTTTGGTACCAGGAATTGAACTCAGGACCTAGCACTTGCCAGGCAAGTGTTTGTACTACTGAGGAGCATCCCCAGCTGGAAATTGAAATTCTTGCAGTTTCTATAGAATTAAAATATACCATGAAGTTTTGGGGGCTGCTCACAGTATACTATTCCAAATTTCATTTATTATACTTGTATTACAAACTGCTAGAGGTATTTATCAAACTGCAGCAGAGTACTGGAGTGTATTAAAAAAACTCAAATTTTGAACTGTAGTATTTGTATTTGATAGCAAACCATTTCTCTGTTTGTATGTGTTGCTGGGGATTAAACCTAGGCCTCATTTATGCCAGGGAATTAATTTGCTGTACCACTGAGGACCTTCCCTCGCCGTTTTTAAGGTAGATTTGAATAACTAAAGAAAAATTTGTAAATGATGTAGAGATTTGATTGTATGATTAGAGAAACATGTTGGAGCCTCTCATCGTATACTTAGTCTTTATCATTTTACCTGTGATCTATAGAGATTAGTTCTTTTCATTTGAGTTTATCTTTAGATAGTGGCACACTACTAACGTAGCATCCAGTTAAAGTTAGCTGCAGCAGCTTACTACAGTAAAATTTGTTTTTCTAAGATCATTTTTCAGTCTGCAGAAACACGTGTTTTATTTGGCTTTGTTCAGGCATGTTCAGAGCTAACTTCATTTGTACTTTGATAGACTTTATTTTACTTGGAGCTAGGTTGAGGAATATCAGATCATATAAATGAGGAATACATTTTTTATGTATTGCCTAGGTTTCATTTATACAGTTTGGTGAAATAGTCTTGATATCTTTGTATAACAAAACCTAGATACGCTTCACTTTTAGTGTTTGAGTAAATACTAGAGATGTGATGGGGGCCAGATAAGTGTCGAGCTGGTGTGTGTCCCCTTAACAGCAGCCACAGTCAGGATTGTGTGTACATTTTCCCCTTTATGATCACTGTAAGTAAACTCACTGGATCTTGTTCCATTATTTGGATAGCATTGATGATTTAATCAGTGTTTACTTTGCTGTTTTCCTTGTACATTTAAGACACCAAATGAATTAAAACTTCAGAAAACTTTTGCTTTCTTGATCTCATAGACTGTTTTATAGACATTCATCCTGAGGGATTGAAGGACCAGTGAGGAAACCACAGTAAATCCTTTGCATACCGTATCAGCTATCTCTGTGGGTGCACCTACTCTGCTTGAATTCCCAGGGAGCTCCCTTTCAGATTAAGATTCTTTAGGCATTTTGTCTTTTTTTGTACACTTCCCTTTCATGTAGTTTCATCTGGTTCCTTTCAAAGAAGAGAATCTTAGGGACTAGTAGCCTCTGCAACAATACTTGTAAACCTCTGGAGATTAAAAGGATATTTTTTTCCCCATTAGGATACTACCCCCAAACTTTGCTAATCTCCTAAACCACCACAGTAATAATGGTTGCTCACTGTACTAGATGGAACTTCTGAAGAGAAGCTGGTTGTTTATCTTTTTGCACAGGAGGAGGGTAGCTGGCCAGAGGGCACATAAATCATGAGCAGGGTGGCAGGGACTTGAACTTGTCATCCTGTCTAGGCATGTGGTATGCCCCCTCTTCCCTGTAGCACTGAGGAGGAACCCACAGCACATGCTAGGCAAGCACTGAGCGTCACCTTCAGCACCTAATTTTACCTTCTCAGCCACTATCACCACTTCTGGCTGGATCTTCCTTCCCCTGGTTTTGAGTTCTGGACTTCCTGTTTACTGTGTGACCTTGAGCAGATCTTTACCTTCTCTGATCATTTCTATCCTAAGCTATGAGATGTAGAAGGAAGGGGAAGAAGAGGTGGCTAGGGCACGCACTGTGCCCTCATGCTGTGCCTGCGCAGCCTGTGGCTCATACTCTGTTGTCTGCACTTAACGTGATGGGGTGGGGGTTTGTAGAATTAAATTAGGTAACTACTTCAGTTCTCCTTTAGGTTTTATTATCACCATACTATCTTCACCTACATGGTGTATAGTTTCAAACAGAGATCTGTGATATATTAGAAACCTTGAATTGAAACCATTTTCTATACCTTCCTACTTTCTCCCAAATTCTTTTCCACTTACATGTGTCTCTGTGCATACACAGATCTTTTCACACATCCTTTACAAACTCATATGGAGAGATGAGACTCACAAGAGTTGCCCATGACTCCTGAGATCTCATGGTGTCCTTCCCAGGGCTCCTTGAATAGTTTTCTTTCATCTTACTGAATTAATGGTACAGTTACATGTGGTGCTCAACCGGGCAGCTTTCACCTCCCAGGATATTTGTAGTAGAACTGGTAGAGTACTGCTGACATCTAGTGAGTAGAAGCCAGGGATGTCACATAATTAACTTACCTCAATATCAGTAGTGTTGAGGTTGAGAAACCTTGAATTAGTAAATGCAGAACTGAGTGGAAAACAGAAAATTCCAGTAAGTTGAAAAAGATACAAGAAGAAAAATGCTGATAACAACTTTGCATGATGGTCTGTTCTAAACGTGGCAGCTATTCTTGGGTTGTGTCCATCGTAAATGTACATTATCCACATGCTGCTTTGGACGTGGGCAGATGTGTTGATGCCAGGTCCTGGCTTGATTTGGGAAAGAGAAAGTCACTCACAAGAATTTGGAAGTTTGCATTGGAAATGCTGTAGCATAAAGCAGGGTCCTCTGTTCTGTGGTGATTATAATAGATAAACCTTGTTTTTTTTAATTTTAAGATGGGGGTGTTGGTATTTTGCCCAGATTGGTGTCAGTCTCATGGGCTCACATGACACTTCTGTGTTGTACTCCTGAGTCACTTGGACTGCAGGAGTGCACTGCTGTGCTCAGCTTTTAAAAAACATTTATTAGAAAATTAAAAGCTGCTTGGAGGTAGTAGAAAAGCCTCACAGATCACCCTTCTACAAACTTTGCATGATCATGTTTGTGTCCTATGGTTTTTCTACTGTTGCAGTTCTGTTGTACACATGCTATTTAATGTCATACATATTTTTCTGTATTGTTACCTTTCTTGTTCATTTTTTCTGGGCACATACTTTTTCCAATTGACAAGATTTTTGGAAAGAAGCATCAATCTTTTTTTTTTTGGTGGAACCAGGGATTAAACTCAGGCCCTTGTGCTTGCCAGGTAAGTGCTTATTCTACTGAGCCATCTCCCTGGCCCATAAACATCAATCTTGAGACCAGACCTGATTTGTTTTATTTCTGTCTCTTGCTAGTGAAGGACTTGAGGAAACACTTGATTCATCTGTACTTAGATTTTTCTGACAGTCTCTGAATGTCAGTAGTATCTGCCTTATAGCTGTAAAAATGAGAAATTGCAATAAGAATACACATGTACAATTTTTAGGACAGGGCTGAGCAGATAACACAAATAGTAGCTGCTCTTACTACTCCCCATGATGCTGACCTTTTTTCCCCTTAGCCAATCCCATTGTGGAAAAATTCTTTCGAGTCACCAGATAGGGACAACTTTGTGCTCTTTTTTTTAACAAGGAAATTAATAAAATCACAAAATCTGCATTTTAATAGCTGAGTAAGTTGAGGATGACGAAGGTTAATCAACTACATTGCTGACATTAGCATAAAGTGGTGGTTCTCCAAAGGTCTCAAAACTTCTGGAGATCCTGCTAAATTTCTGCAGCACTAAAAGATCAAATACATGCTCTTAAAAATTCTAAGACTTTTTATTCCCATTTTCTTGTGAATGTACATAAAAAGAAAAACTCATTGAAATTCTACATTGTAGTTAACAATTTTAAGAAATAGTCAAATTTTAGCCGGGCGTGGTGGTGCATGCCTGTAATCCCAGCACTTGGGAGGCTGAGGCAGGAGGATTGTTGTGAGTTTGAGACCAGCCTGGGCTTCAAAGTGAGGTTAAGGCCAGCCTGAACTGCATAGTGAGACCCTGTCTCAAAAAGACAAAAAAAAGTCAAATTTTAATGTAGTGTTAAAGTGACCTAGAGTGGCATTTAAAAAAAATTCTTTTGGTACTGGGAATGGAGCTAAATCCCTGGCTAAAAAACTGCTTTTTCAATTTTATATCTATGTGAAGCTGGATTTTCTTCATACACTTTAATGATAACCATGTATTATAATACAATGGTACAGAAACAGTTGAGAGCTTTTTAAAAATGTCTTAAATTTTCAAAGATATAAAAAAAAGTGCTGCTCTTTTTGCCATTTTTTAGTAAGATCTAGTTTTTTAAAGTAAAAAAACACACCAACAGTTTTGTTACTTAAGTGAATTAAAGACATTTTCAGCTTTAATTGCTAATTTGGCAGATATTAATAGAAATAACTCGTATAAACAAAAACTCTGGGGTTCACAATAATCTTTTAAAAAGTAAAGGAGTTCTGAGGCCAAAAAATTTGAAACCACTACTCTAAAGTATATTTTTACATTTTGCCATGTAAAACTTCACCCCATAGTCCACCATGCAGAAATAACATTAAATAGTATTTGATGGTTATTCTAGACAGATAGCTATCCATAGATGTAGATAAAAACGTAAAATGTCATAATTTCATAAATTTCTATTTTTAATAAAAATTAAAATTCAGTTTTATTTGAATTTAACAGGACATTAAATTAAAGGAATTGCTGACTTTGGGGTACTTTTTCCACAAGAAAATGATTATGAAACTAGTTTTCCCCTGCACATATATTATTTGAAATCCATATATTTTGGTGTTGTTTGGTTTGTTTGTTTTATTTTGCAGTACCAGGGACTGAACTCAGGACCCTACACTTGCCAGGCAAGTGCTTATTCTATTGAGCTATCTCCCTGGGCCCAAGCTGAGTTTCTTTTTTCTTTCTTTTTTTTTTTTTTTAACGGAACCTGGGATTAAACTCAGGCCCTTGGGCTTGCCAGGGAAGCGCTTATCCCACTCAGCCATCTTCCCGGCCCCAAAATCCATATATTTTGGAACATATTCCTTGTAAAAGTTGAGAAAGCTAATTTGCTTACCTATAAGTTCTGTTGTTTGTTTAGTCTTTATTGTCTTTTTGAGACAGGCTGTTACTATACAGTTCAGGCTGGCCTTGAACTTGGGGTCATCCTCCTGCCTCAGTCTCCCGAGGGCTAGGATTACAGGTGTGTACCATTGTGCCTGCCCCCCAAAAGCTTTTAGACTTGATTCTGTATTTAATTTAATTATTGCATTAGCCCTTTTGCTGTACTCCATTCCTTAATTTTTCATTTTGATTAATCACTTTAGTTGCATGTTTCTATGGTTTGTTTTTGAGATGATGTCTTGATATTTTGCCTAGGCTAACCTCCAAGTCCTGGGCTTAAGCAGTAAGCCTGCCTGAACTTCTGGAGTAGCTAGCAATACTGGCATGTGCCATTGTACCTGATTTATTTGTGTGATTTTATTGTCCAGTGTCCTTGAGAAAAATTATGGGTACAATTACCTGAGCTTTTGCATTTTTAATAAAATGCCACCTTGCTTTATACTGAAAGAACTTTGGGATAACCTTGCAGGCAGATGTACCCCAGTTGTCTAGCCCAGGCTCACAGTAGGATAAAGTACAATGTACCACTGCCTCTTAGCTTTGAATGTTACATGGGAAATTGCTAGTTTAGGTGTTTTTTTTTCCTTTGTGTATGTGATTTGCCTTCCTTCCTTCCTCATTCCTAAAGTTTTCTTGGGACAGGATATATCCTTCCATTATGTACATTTCATCTTCATTTCAGAAGTTTTTCTTATTATAACCTTGTCATCTGTAAAATAATTTTATAGCTCAAGTTTTTTTTTGTATGATGTCCTCATCTATTCCTCTAATAACAGTGGGTTCAGCAGTCTAATAATCCTTTACTTTTGTACCATGAAGTTTTACTTCAGTGTAAAGGTGGCTGGCTGTGTGACTTGGCACTTTTCCTTGAGGGATATAGGAAGCTATCTGTATGCTTACCCACTTGATGTGGTGAACAGCAAGGACTGTGCACGTGTGCAAAAGTGCAAAATGGGATTTTTTTTTACCTGTTATGCTCTGTTTAACTGGTTTTGCATGTTTTTACCTGAGTATCACAGAGGTTTCAGTAGACCCATACCACCCCAGGATTTGTTTTTAAAAAGTTTGCTCTTGATTTTTCTGGAAAAAGTAGCCCATTTCAGTGCACTGGCACATGAGAAACTAAATTTACAAGTTTGAGAGAAGGCCAAAAGTGAATGATCAGACTATTCATGTGTAGATGATGAAGAAGATCTGTTATGGTAAAAATGAATGTGTTTGCCCCTAGAGTTGGGGCAGGGTGCACAGGAGATTTTAAAGGGTGAGATCCCAAGGTCTGCGTCTTTATATTCTCTCTCTCTCTCTCTCTCTCTCTCTCTCTCTCTCTCTCTCTTTTAGTATTTTAGGGAAAGGTCTACAGGGGGTTCAGGGTCTCACTATTAGACTGGACTTGTAGTGATTTGCCTGTTAGAGCTGGGATTACAGGCATGCACCACCACACCCAGTCTCAATTATTTCTCAATGCCTTTGGGGCTGGCATGGCAGGCCCAGGGATTGAACCCCCGGCACCCATGCCTTTTTGCAGGTGCTATAATCTGCTGAGCTATTTAGCCAGCCTTTTTTTTTTTTTTTTTTTTTTCAGAACTGGGGATTGAACTAATGCCCTTGCGTTTGCCAGGCAAGTGTTTGTTCTATTGAGCCATCTCTCCTACCCCCTTTTTTAAAACTGGGAGTTGAACTCACGATCTTGTGCTTGCCAGGCAGGTACTTTTGCTGCTGAGTTCTCTCCCTGGCCCTATGGTATAATTCTTGTACAGGCTGTTCCCTCTTATTTATATTCTTACATAATAACGTAGCCAATACTGCATGTTTACTGTGTTAACTCATGGTTACATAACTTTATCCTACTGTGAGCCTGGGCTAGACAACTGGGGTCACATCCTTAGGTGTCCTTAGACACCCCTGAGCTTTGAAGCACTCTGAGCAGTTCCCTACAGAATGCTACTTTAGAGTTTGCAAGGGAATAGATTTAATACAGGACACATGATTTATAAGATTATAATATTCACCCCGAAAGTCAAATGCAGAAGATACGTTCACATACTAAAAATCCAAGGAATCCAGCTCAGGCCTGGATCCACGACAGTGTCCTGCATGAGTTCAGCTGAAGATACAGAGCCAATGGCAGTATCCTCCATGAGTGCAGCTAGAGTCCTAGACTCACAACAATGTTTCTTACAAGTCTATATCAAGGATTTGCACTGGGAACGTCCAAAGGCAGTGATGGAAGCTAGAAAGTCTCTCTCAGTGGGATGAAGGATCTGCAGTGGAGCCAGGAAGTGATGCCTAAGGAAAGGACCAGAGCCCTAAAGAGAATGGTAGCTGTCCTCAGTGGCTGCAAGGACTCTAAACTCTTCTGATGATGAGTTCATCTTAGTTCATATCAGGAAATCCAATGTGATAAGCCTCTTGAGGAGAATCAGCAGCACACCATCTCTCCCTCTAGTTATCCTTTTATGCTGTTGACAACATTTCTCACTTAGGAGGGCCTTCCATACCTAGCATTACAGTGGTTCTATTCAACTAGATTTTTGTTTATTTGTTTGTTTTTGGGGGTACCAGGGATCAATAGTTCAGCTAGATGTTACAAGTTGACCATTAGTTGGTCTACCACACATGCTTTTACAACAGAAGAGTGGTGTGAGTGAATGAGGATGAAGATTTTGATGTTGGTCATGTGATCCAACATCATGACAGTGAAATGGAGACTTGACTGATACATAGAGAATGAAGACCTTCTTGATTCAAGTGACAAAGAAGATAGCAATATGAATAAGTTGAAATGTTGGGAAATGGCCATACAACTAAGTGGAGCAATTCAATGTTAGAACCAGGTCTGAAGTTACAGTGAAGGTCTTGGCAGGCATGAATTAATGCCAGCACTGCAGTTCAGTGCTGGAAATTGTAGCAGATGAGATGCTACAAGATGCTGCAAAATACACAGAGGCTAAAGTGCAAGTAAGTTCTTCTGTGTGCACCAATAGCCATATTTAAAAATAAAAATGTATTTACTATGACACCTCACTAACTGAACCGAATGCATTCATAGGTCTGTGGTACTTAGCAGGGATTTCTCACAGTAATCACAGGAATGTGAAAGACTTAAGAATGATGGGTCTGTCTCATTGTTATTTGTTCTTCGATAAAAATAACAGTAATTTAAAAAAAGGAATAAAAAAGTGATGGGTCAAAATATGGCATAAAAAATTATGTCCTTGTGAAGACTGAGTATGCTTTCAATATAGATATTTACTCTGGAACTCATCCATCAGGTATAGTAGTAAACCAGATGATGATTGTTGCAAACAAACTTATTCCCTTCTCCTGATCTAATTGGAATGTAACATTCAACAATTGGTTTACCAGTTTCTAGTTAATGTTGTTTGCTACCAGAGTACAAGTTGACCAGTGCAAGAACTGAATGGAGAAATAAAGCAGAAATTCTAAATGAAATGTTGCAATTTCAAAACAGAATTGTATAGTTTAATCTTTGGATTTAGGAAAGATATAACATTGACCTTGTGTATGGCAAAGAAAAACAAACTGGTATTTCTGATGTCAGCATTGCACTATCATGGAAATATTCACAGTACTTTGATAATACTTCACTTGATGAAGTATTAAAACTTTGACAAAATGAAAGGCTAAAATGGAAGTTTTCTACAACAAAACCAAAAGTAGAGAGTGAGACTGCCCTGGAGCTGCTGGACCCTGAATCAACCTAGGGTGCAGGCTGGGCCTGTGAGTAAGACCGTCCAGGCCGCTGGATCCTGAAGCAACCCAGAGCGCAGGCCCAGCATGAAACTCTTCAGCAGAACTCCCTGCAAAGAGGCTAGAGGCAAGACCCACCCAGCTGATTCACGAGCAGAACATCTTACCAGTGTGACACAAAGAGTTCACCTGCAAAGCTGCAGCAGAAAGAAGTAGAACACAGCAGCCAGACCCAAGCCACACCCACCTGGAGGAGTCTGAAATTCCTAGATCCAGACTTGATGCTAAGGTAATAATTCTATCTAAGCTCTGCACCAAAGGTCAAAAATCAGTGGTACACAAAATGACAAAGAGAAGGAACAAAAAACAGTCTCAGGCCCCAACTCCACCCAGTACAAATGCAGATGACACTAGAGGAAATTGGAAATCACACACCTGAAATCTCTGAAATAATAGCGTTGGAAGTAAAGAAACAACTGCAGAAAGGTATAGAAGAGATTAGGTCAGAAATAATTTCTGAAGTAAAAAAATGTAGTGATAACTATAATCAAAGAAGTACTAAGTGCTTTTAAAGGAAACACTGATTAAAAAAAACAAGCAGAATATAAAAATGATGGAACTCTTGAATAAGCTATATAGGAAAGAAATAGAATATATGAAATAGTTCCAAAATGATATACAGGAAATTGAAACTTCAATCACAAGCTGGCAAATCTGTTTGAGTGAAGGTGAAAATACACTTTTTGACCTTAGAGACACCATTGCAGGTGATGAAAAAGTAAGCAGAAATCTCTTAAAAACAACTAGGATGCAGGAAAAAAATAATTCAACACCTGCAAGATGATGCAAAGATGAACAATGTGAGACTAGTAGGGATCAGTGACAAGGAAGGAGTCAATACAAATGATATAAAAAGAATATGGGCAGAAGTAATAGCAAAAAACTTCCCAAATATGGGGCAACAATTGGACATTCGGGTGACCGAAGCATATACAACTCCAAATAAATCAACCCAATTAAAACCACTCCCAGACATATAATAATCAAGATCCCATAAATTCAGTACAGGAACAGTATACGAAAAGCTGCTAAAGAAAAGAAACATCACATTTAAAGGAAAACCCATCAGAATAATGACAGATTTCTTTTCACAAACCATCAAGTCAAGAAGAGCATGGAGCAAAGTACTTTAAGTCTTGCAAGAAAACAAATTCCATCCAAGACTGATAATATCCTGCAAAACTCTCTTTCGAGTATAATGGAGAAGTAAAATACTTCCATGACAAAGAACAACTAAAGAATTTCATGATGACAAAGCTGTTCTAGAGAGGGAGCAAAATGATCACAACTGGGGCCGGGGAAATGGCTCAGTGGAATAAGTGCTTCCCTGGCAAGTACAAGGGCCTGAGTTCAATCCCCGGTTCTGCTAAAAAAAAAAAAAGATCACAACCCCATGAAGGAGAATGGAAGAACCCACCAAATAGGGCAAACAAACACAGGATAATAAGAGATATACAGTAGTAGCCTTTCAGTTATTTTGTATACAGCAGCAAAATATTTCCATCAGCACACTCTACAAATGGACTTCTCTTGCACCCTATGGGTCAAGATTCCATATGGGACTACAGGGTAGATTTCAAGGAGATAGCTGTAGCTCAGTCCTGCAAGTGACACCTGGCCACCAGTAAGTGTCATGGTCATTATCCATGTCCACAACACACTAGAACTTTGTGCGATGTCCTATCCCCAAACTGTCAGAAGTGATGGTCATTTATTTGTCATTCCAGCATTTATCTTATGTTTTATTCTTAGTATTTCTTTACTATCATGAAAACTTTTTCTTAGGTAAAATTTTTTTTGAAACATTTAAATTTTGATTAATTAGTATTTAATTTTTTGAATAATGCTTAATTTTTGTTTTAAGATTTATAGTATATCTTTGAATTACAGTTTATCTAAAAGACATTGTATGATATCTTTTCCTAGTATTAGAAACTTTAAAAAGTGTATTTCTATTTTTTGTTGACTTTATATTACTTCTTCCCTGTTCTTTATACACACATACACATATATCTATATATGAAAAAAATGTGTTTAACCCAACATAAGATTGGTACTGTTTCATAGAAATCTTCAATGACCTTTTAAATAAGGGTTCATCTAATATATAGTCCTGCGTAACTATCACTTTGAGAACTCTTTATTGTTCATCCAGGATCATACTGCAACTTCTTAATGCCTTTTGAATTATGGTCTTTGTTATTTCCTATATACTATGTCTGGAGGTATTTTAAGTTTGTATAAATAGAAAGTATTTTACTTTTAGTTTTCAAAGGCATGTTTGCTAAGTATAAAATTCAGAAAGGATAGATCTTTTTTTTTTTCTTTCAGTCCTTTAATTAGTCTAGTTTCTTACACACTTGGTCCTTTTTTTTTTTTCTTTTTTCTTTCTAATGTGGAATAAGATGCTATTTAATTTTGTTCTTCCATAACTAATATTTTTTAGGTATATGTTTTAACTATTTTTTTCTTTATATAAAAGTTTAGCCGGGCGTGGTGGCGCATGCCTGTAATCCCAGTACTCGGGAGGCTGAGGCAGGAGGATTGTTGTGAGTTCGAGACCAGCCTGAGCTACAAAGCTAGCTCGAGGCCAGCCTGAACTGCATAGTGAGACCCTGTCTCAAAAAGACAAAAAAAAAAAAGTTTTGGACAATTTCATTTTTGTGTATCTTGGTATGATTTTATTTAAATTTCTTGTGCAAAAGGTTCATTTTTCTTGGAAATGTGGTATTATAAGTTGAACTAAACTCAAAAATTTTAAATCTTTAAATATTTATTGCCTACTCCTTTCTACTTTGAGAATTCTAATTATATGAATATAAAAAAGGAGCAGTTATTTCTTATAATTTTTGTTTTTACTCTAATTTTTTTTCCTGTTGAATTTCTTATAACTTCGTAGTTTTTTTTTTTTTTTTTTAAACAAAACTTATACATTTATGTCTGGTAATCTGAAAAACTAGTTTGCATGTAGCATCATGTCAACCATTGTTGGGTTCCTATTACTTTGATTAGTGAAATCTTGAATCATGTTTAATACTGTTTTCTTCTATCACAATTTTGTATTCTTTAACAATAATAATAAAAAGTACAAGAAGATTTAATACATTGCAAAAACAAACCAAAAACAAACCAAAAGTAGAGTAGATGTTGTTGATGAGTTATGCAGCAGCTATGATATCACTTGAAGCACAAAGAATTGGGCAGTGGTTGTGTTTTACTCAATCCAAAATGTATGGCATAGTTTGATAGTGTACAAAGAAAATAACACGTGCAAAACATCATGGAGATTGGGACTGGAGTTCCTAAGATTATGCGTAGCAGAAGGAAAACAGTGCTTCTTAGGGAACTATGTAAAAAAAAAATTGTGTAGCACACTGGGGAGTTGACAGATGAATAGGCAGGCACGGTATCACAAGGATCTACTACAACAGGAAAACAAGATACTGGCCATATGCTACAAAGAAAGGACAAGAAAACAAAACATGTTCAATGCAAGCAATACTTGTGTGGGAACATGCAGTTGTCATGAGTGACAACTACTTGGATACTACAGTTGAAGTAAAGTTCTTGTTTTTTTTTACAGAACTGGGCATTGAACTCAGGCCCTTGCACTTGGCAGGGAGGTGCTTATTCCACTGAGCCATCTCCCTGGCCCTGCAAAGCTTATTTTTGTTGTAGAGTTCTGTTGACATTTTCACTGTAGTTCATATAGGATTTATTTCTGATGTTACTGCTTAGATTTTACAAGCAAGTACACAGCTGACGTGAAAATGTTGATGTCTGTTATAAACACAGTAAATATTAAGAACTTAATACTTTATTGATAGTTTATATTCCTATTACTAAACACTGTATAATAAAATAATAGCCTCCGGACAAAACAGCAAGACTGGTGAGATGGCAAGTATGTCCTACAAAAAGGCCAGGAAAATAAGACACCTTTGCTGTCAGTGTAAGCAGTATGTGTGTATAAGACATGCTGTTGTCGTGTGTATGGACCACCATAGGTGTCATAATTGAAGTAAAGATTTTTTTGTAAAGTGCTATTGGTATTTTCATGTAGTTCATATTAGAATTTGTGTTGTTCTCTTTTAGAGTTGGTATTTGGTGCTATTTTTAAAAATTAACCAATATATATTAAAATTTTAATACTTTATTGTTGTCACTTTTTCCCTGTTAAGTACTCATTGGTTAATATAATACAACCCATAAAATTAATAATTCATCAATAGGAATAAATAAAGAATAAACATGGAAGACCCATGTTTCTGTGTCTTTATGATAGAGTGCTATGCTCCCTAGTATGATCTGAAGAGAAACCAAAGTGTACTGTTATGCTCCCTAAAAGATGACCCAGAACTTGTGAGCTAACAAATACCTTTGACCCATGCCTTCATTAGGTCCTAGTCCAGCCCTGATTGTTTTTATTTCTGAAGGGGTCCAGGGCCATAGACCACATTTTTTTTGTTGTTGTTGTTGTTATTGTTTTGCTTTTGAGACAGGGTTTTGGTCAGCTTCGGCCTCCCACATGCTGAGATTACAGCCATGTACAACCACACCAGCTCACAGATTCTCAGATTTTTGTTTTAGAATTCATTTACTGTGAAAAATCATTGGAATCCTCAAAAAGCTCTGTGAGTTAGATCTATTGATAATAAAACTGAGGGATTTATGAATGTTTGGAAAGAAATGTGATCAGCTAGGTATGGTGACATTGGTCTATAAGGTCTTACTACATAGATTGGACTAGTAGTGATTCTCCTGTTTTCAGTCTCCCAAGCGCTGGGATTACAAGCAAATGTTACCACACCCAGCCTTAATAGCTGTCTCAGTGCACCCTGGGGGCAGGGCCGGCGTGGTATGCCAGGGATCAAACCAAGGCTGCTGAATCTGCCTAAGCAGGTGCTTTAATCCACTGAGCTATTTCATCAGCCCTAGCAGGATTATAAATTCAATCCCAGTCTGGGCAAGTGAGTTCCTGTCTCAGAATTTTAAAAGTCTTGTAAAAAAATGAATTGTGGTTGGAACTCACTCTTAATGCCTTGAACTCAGTCCCAGGTACTGCAAAAAGACAAAACAAACCAAGACCTGAACTTATTACATGTTAATAGGTAATATAATTTGATAGCAAAAACTAAAATTCATTGGAAAAATTGGCCTTGATTTGGATTGTGGTTAGGTGTAGGAGGCTAAAGTGTGACGATCAGCCCTGACTGACCTGTGAGCACAGAGGAGAAAACAGCAAGCTGGGCTTCTGCACCGCGCAGGCTCCGTCTGCACTTCACAGTCAGTGGAGCTGGGCATAAACTTTGTATGATAGGAGTCAGATAGATCTTTTATCCTAATTGCTTGTTCCTGTGTCTAAAGGAAGCAAGAGGCCCCTGCCTCTTCCTTTTAAACTTAAGTTTTCCTCTTTCCATTCTCATTCACCCTCTGGTCTGCATTCTCAGCAGGCTTGGCTTCCAACAGACATTATATTTAATGTGAAGGGCAATTTCTGCATTCTGTGGCAACATAGCATGCAGTATCTATGCAAAGCTCTGCTGTGCACTTGTAAGACAATCGAAGTAAGAAAGGAAAATAACTTGTTACTATTCTTTTAAAGATAATTTGAGGTGGGTGTGGTTGCATGTATCTTTAATCTCAGTATCTGGGAGGCTGAGGTAGGAGGATCGCTGTGAGTTCCAGGCCCACCTGGGCTGCATAGTGTTCAAAGAGTAACCTGAACTACAAGATTAAAAACAAAACAAAAACAAAATTGGAGATGCTGGAAATCTGGCTCAGTGGCTGGGCCCTTGCACGTGGGAAGCCTGTGTTTGATCCTTAGTACCACCAGAAGAAAAGGACATTTTAAGATATGTACGTCCTGGTAGTCTTGGAAGGGCGCATTCAGGGATCTCTGGACTGAAGTGAGAAACAGGGCTCTTTGCATTAATACTGCTGCTTAAAAATTTTAATCTGGAAAGGTAAGCCCTGCATTTACACTGCCCTAGGCATAGCACTCGAGCATCCATCACTTAAATAAGGCTCCTGACGTTGTTACTCAAGTTACTTCCTCTGAGCTCCCTTCTCTCCTGCACTGAACAGCCATCTTAATATATATAATGTGTATCCCTTTTTGGTATCATGTTCTTGTATAATTACTGGTGCCCATGTATTTCAACATGTAAGGGGCATGGTAGTATGTACAGTTGTTTCTGACTTTATTCAGCCCTCTTCTGAAGATCTTTTGGCTTTTGCCAATGATGTTTAAACACTGCTTCCACGAGCAGTGATATGCAGCCACAGCATCTTACCTGCTTTCTTCCCACAGTGAAGAACCCAACTTGCTTCCACTCCTCCCCCTTCCTTCCTCCCCAGTGTGCTCTGAGAACTGCTTGAGGGCATACTAGGAGGGGAGTGAACAGGAGCTAGCATACTGGGTTAGTAACAGGATTGCCAAATGCTGGATCCCTTGGCAGAGCAGTAGTGCTGGATGAGTGTCCTTTATCCATTCCACATTTTCCAAACTTGCCATTCTTCGGCATTGTTACTTGCCTGGGAAAATTTGCATTTTCTGGTTATCAGTGAGTTTGTAGTCTCTATATGCTGACTGCCCTTTTACATTTCTTGTGAAACTTTCTCTCCATATCCACTGCTTGTATGTCTTTACATTGAGGAGATAGAGACACTTGATGTGCAGCATTTGTGTGTTTTAGACTTTCATCCTTTCTGGTGTTAGACATTGTGTTATCTTTTTGCTGTCTGCTCTGTCATATTCCTTTAGTTTTTTGTTTTTTGTTTTTTTTTTTTACTGATTAGAAACTTACAAGTTGATGTTACTAATTTTCTTGTTAAAGTGTGTGTTTTGATAGTTGCAGTATGTCTTTTCCTATAGCTCAGATAACTGTATTTTCTTAACTTTAAAGTTTTGTTTTAATCTTTAGCATTTCTGACAGCTACCCTTATATATTTTGTTAGGTGGCTTTATTTAATGATCATGTACCCCCCCCCCCCCCCGAACTGGGGATAGAATTCAGGCCCTTGCGCTTAACAGGTAAGCACTTATTCTACTGAGCCATCTCCCTGGCCCCATGATCATGTGTTGTTATTTGTAAAAACAAGTAATGAGGGCCAGCTAGGTAGCTCAGCAGATTTAAGTGCCTTCTTAGGCAGACACAAGGACCGGCGTTTGATGCCTAGTGTGCCATGCCAATCTAGATGGCTATTGAGACTGGGCATGGTGGCACATGCCTGTAATTCTAGTGCTTGGGAGACTGAAAAACAGGAGGATCATTATGAGTCCAGCCTGTATAGTGAGACCCTCTACTAACTACATTTAAAAAATAAAAGTCATAAATTTGGAGGGCAGAAGAAAGGTTAGGTGGGATGTGGTTTTATAGACAGAGAGTAGTCCTTTTGTTTTCCCATAACTTTTTTCACTCCTGGGTAACTGCTGTTCTACAGATGTCACAAAACTTAAGTTTATGTTAAAATACTGAAGATTATATCCAGAATTTTTTCTTAAGAATCAGAATCAGATATTTTGCTGTGCTATTAAATTTTTATAGTTGCTTTTTTTCTTACTGGGGATTGAATCCAGGATCTTGCGCATGTGAGGCGCTAAGCCCCTGCTCTTGCCATCGAAATATACCCCAGGTTCCCTTTGTTGGTGTTGCACATTGAGCATATTGAGTTTATGTTTTTATTTTATAGGTAACTAAACTTTTTTTTTGAAGGAAAATAACTTAGAATTGTAAGAGATTTGTTATTGGGTATCATAAAAGTCTTTTTAAAATTTGCAGGTGACTTGCTGAGTAACCTGTTGCAGAGTCCTAGCTCAGCCAAGCTGTTAAGCCAACCGATCCCCATCCTTGACGTGGAGAGCGAATATGTCTGCTCCCTGGCTCTGGAGTGCCTGGCCCATCTCTTCAGTTGGATTCCTCTGTCTGCCAGCATCACCCCGTCCCTCCTTACCACTATCTTTCACTTTGCACGCTTTGGCTGTGACATCCGAGCCAAAAAAATGACATCAGTCAATGGCAGCAGCCAGAACTGTGTTTTGGGTCAGGAGCGTGGTCGACTAGGGGTTCTGGCCATGTCCTGCATCAATGAACTCATGTCTAAGAACTGTGTGCCTGTGGAATTTGAGGAGTATTTACTGCGTATGTTCCAGCAGACTTTCTACCTCTTGCAGAAAATCACCAAGGACAACAATGCCCACACAGTGAAGAGTAGGCTTGAAGAGCTTGATGAGAGGTAATGACAATAGGTGTGAGTTTCTTGAGCCCTGAGAAAGGGCCTGTTTATTGTGCTGTATTGTGTAATGGCTTGAATCCGCTTGGGTTTCACAGTATGGGGTTGCTGGTGAAGAGCAGCAGGATAGTTGTCTACCAGTAAGTCTGCAAGTGGGGAAGGGGTAGGGTGGCCAAGGCACATGCGGTGGGTGTGAAAGACGATTGTGTGTGGATCACGTAAGTTGTCTCTTTTTCCCAGTTCTTCTCCTGTGCTCCCTTCTATTCCTCTTCCCTGCTCCTCATTATCACATTAGGCCTGAGGTGGTATAGGAACTAAGACTGCTTTTCCTGCATAGGCAACATCAGAACAGGTCTGAGGAGGTGCAGGAGTTCCACCCCACCCCTCACTTGGTGCTGTGTGTAGGTTTTTACCATTGACTTTTCCCAAGGGAACATCTTGCAGTGTTATTCTTGTGGCTTTTACACAAATGACAAGTTTAGTCAAATGGAAGAGATGTTAATTTTTAAGTGCAGATTAATGTGACAACACACCTATCCTGCTTTGTTGTTCTCTTGAATTTAGTCTAAAATTACCCAAACGCATTTTTCTTAAAGTTCTTCGTCAGAGAGAGGCAGAGCATTATTTATTTCCTTTGCAGTTGATATCATTCATCCTATCAGTGTTTACTAGCATGCTGCTGTTAGGTGTTAGACAAGGGAAACTGGAAGATTGTGTTGGTGTACATTATGAAAAACCTGTTGACTATGCAGAAGCATCTGGGAAGATGCATTATATAGAATTAGTACATGCCTATAGGTTGTCTGGCAACAAGCATTAATATTTTAGTCAGTTTTTCTTGGGCTATTCTTGTTAGTGTACAGACCAAGTATATAAGCTATTTCTCAGAGTCAAGTAGTAGAATATAAAAATTGCCCAAAGTTAAAGTTTTAGTCCTTTTTAAATAGGGCAGTTTTAAAGATTTTTTTTTTTTTCTTTTTTTTTTTACGGCAGATTCTTGCTGTGTAGTGTAGTCTGGCCTTGAACGTTGAGTGATTCTTCTGTCTCAGCTTCCCGAGAGCTGGCCTGGCCACACTTCACTGTTTTCTAATTAAAAAAATTCAATACAAGGGCTGGGAAGATTGCTCAGTGTAATAAGTGCTTCCCTGGCAAGCACAAGGGCCTGAGTTCAATCCCTGGTTTCGGGAAAAATAAAAAATTCAATGTATTTATCCATTGTAAGCTTTGCATGTCATTTGCTTTATATAATCACAGAATTGGGGATTGAATCCAGGATCTTGCGCATGTGAGGCGCTAAGCCCCTGCTCTTGCCATCCAGGTTCCCTTTGTTGGAGTTGCACTTTGAGTATATTGAGCTTATGCTTTTATTTTATAGGTAACTAAAAATTTTTTTAAGGAAAATTAGAATTGTAAAAGATTTGTTATTGGGTATCATAAAAATCTTTAAAATTTGCAGGTGACTTGCTGAGTAACCTGTTGCAGAGTCTAGCTTAGCCATAATGCTACAACTTTTTTCATTAGGTAATAGTAACTTTTCCTATGAATTGAGAGACTTTGGTATTTTCAGTTTTATATCGTTTCTACCTTTGATTGATAAAGGCTTTGTTAGCCATTCATGGTGACACAAACCTATGTCCTAGCTACTTGGGAGGCTGAGACTGGAGAATAAAAAATTATGACCAACCTGGGCAACTAAGACTATGCCTCAAAATAAAAAATAAAAATAAAACCAAAACATTATGAAAACAGTTTGCAATGTATTAATTTATCAAGTCCATCTTGTCAAGGTATCTTAAAACTGTCTCATTGATATTTGTACTTCAATAAAACAAAAATTTAAAAAAAAAAAAAAAAAAAAAAGAGGGATATAGTTCAGTGCTCCTTAGATTCAATGCCCAGTGAGGGGAGAACAATGAAAAAAGCCTGCCTCATTTTCATACATTAGTAACAAGCAAGTAGCTGCTTGTGCTGACCATCCATCATCTATCGGTTTTGTTTTTTTTGTTTTTTTTTTTCATTTTTCCTTGAAGCACAGTTGAGCTCAACCCAGGCACTGTTATGGCTTATGTTCAGATAGTATGAGATGCTGTCACAGATTACCTGTGTTCTGCCTTGGTTTTAATCCTGCTCTTCCTATTGTTGCATGAAAGCTGCAAGGTACCTGGCAGTAGAGAGCTGAACGTGCAGTACTATGTGCTTGCTTCCTCGTTCTTTCTGGGTCTCTCACACTTAATTCTGTGTAGCTCAATCCATGCTTGGTTATTTAGAAGCCATTTAACAGATCCATGGTTTCTCTTCTCCTAGACTGCTTTTATTTTTATTCTAACCTTTTATTCATTAGCACCTGCACCAGAAGGTAGGCAAGGGATAGAAAACGAGGTGAAATCTAGTGTGTAGTTTTATTACTGACCAGCGTAATTTTTTAAAAACTGTGTTGGAGATGAAGTGCTGGGTGTTTTGCTCATGACTTCTGTTTGTTATTTTATGGTTGGAGAATTGAGTATGGCTTTCTAAAGAACAGTGATTTGTCTACAACTTTGAAGATCCATGTAAAATGTAATAAATACATAGAGTGAGGAATGAGGGTTGCTCCTCTAGCATGAGTGGTTACAGCCTATACAGAGAAGTCTCTGTACTTTCGTGTCTCTCAAAACAGTTGATTTTGGGCCAGTGAGGTAGCTCAGTAGAATAAGCTCTTGACTGGCAAGCACAATGGGCCTGAGTTCAAACTCTGGTTCTGAAAAGAAAAGAAAAGAAGAGTTTTATTGCCATACTGTTTTTTGAGTGTTTGGCTCCATGAGGCAGACACAGCTATTTTCCTTACTGGAACAAACAAGTGATGGTTTTAGAAAGCTGCAAATAAGCTCATGTAGGTGTGAGCCAGCTATCAGTTTGGACAGGTGGGTTGCCCACCTCAGGATGCGAGGCCCCAGGAACAGGGTGGGACTTTGTATTTCCAGGGCAATTTTTTCTGAGGAGTAGCCATCTTCTCTCTGTTATTTCACGTATCTCTGCTATAGGTTTTTGCAGTTAGGAATTTCAGAATTGCTTTTAGACATTATTTAATTTTCAATTAAGGCTAAATATGTCTTTCCCTTTTTGTTGCTCACCTCTCAAATGTGATTTATAAAGATGTTCATCTCATTTTCTAATCATCTTTTGGTATTTAGGGTTACAATGACATTCTGCAACGTGAGAGTGATGATGTGCTGTGTATTTAATAACTACAGTCCCTTATTTTTATAGCTGTGACCTATCCTCTTCTGTGAGATAATTTTGTCAATATAAATTAATTGGGGATTCACTCTGCTCTGAAAAGAAAGGGTGCTGGATTCCCTGAATGTTCGTTCCTCCTGCCATGAGCTGGCTGAGTGATCTTGGCCAGCCGTTTTACCTCTGGGCCTCATCGGTTATACGGAAACTTCAGGCTGAAGTTGTTCTTGAGGCTTGCTGTGGGGGCCTTCCTCCCTTATGTTCAAAAATCACTTCTAGAGTGGCGGGGGATCATCTCCAATGCCAAGACAGCAGAAATGAACGTCAGGGTGTCAGCCTGAATGTCTTACGTGAGTGTTCTCCCTTTTGCACAGCCTTCTTTTTAGGTCTGTAGCACAATTAATTTTCATGTGCCCTCCTTGCAAAAGAAATCAGTCTTCTAGATTTCCCAGATTGAAGCAACGTAATAATCTGCTGTGTCACCACTTTAGCATCTTCATTTCACTTCTTAAGTCCTAACACTGATTAGTTAGAAAACATGAGAGACCAATAGCTTGTAACAATCTTGGTAGATAGTGTCTCTGGATTGAAGTGGCCTTTCTGCTATTTCAGGTGATGGAATGAAAGTTGCCTGATCTGTAGGTAATTGTTGATTATATATATACCTACCTACCTTGTATTTGGGTTACAGACGCATGTCACCATGCCCAGTCTCATGGCTCGCTGGGGACTGAACCTGGACGCTGTGCCTAAGCAGGTGCTTTAGTCTGCTGAGCAGAGTCTGGCCCTGTATTTTTAACTGAAAATATATTATAAATTCTCATAGTTAAAAACCTACTGAATGAAATTTGGGTTGAATTTAAATTCTTTTCTAAGGTGGTGGCTAGAATTTTTATGTTCCCTTTGTCTTTGTGTCTCCTTCAGCTACATTGAGAAGTTTACTGACTTCCTACGGCTCTTCGTGAGTGTTCACCTGAGGAGAATTGAGTCCTACTCCCAATTCCCTGTGGTGGAGTTTCTGACCCTTTTGTTCAAGTACACGTTTCATCAGGTAAAGCACCAGAATTGTTCATTCTTTTTGAAGGAAATGTCTTCCTTGTTATTTCTAGAAGCTTTATTTTATTTCTCAAATATTACTTATGTAGTATTTAATGCATGCTGTTTACTGCATTTGATCTTAGTAATCCCAGGAGGTAGTTATTTATATATATATATAAAATATATTTTACAGATAAAGAAACTGAGTCACAGGGAGCAACCTGCTCAGCCACACACAGTATCAGTGCTCTTACCCACTGTTGTGTCAGAGAAGCACAAGGCAGAAACCTAATTAGTTAGGCCTTTTAGTTCTGTTCTGTGACTGTCACCAAGACTCCCCACAAGTGTTATAGTGAAGCTATGAAAAATTAAATTTTGGAGGAGTGCAGTTTTATTTCCTGTTTAACAGATATTGTAGTCCTTCTATTTCAGGAATGGGGCATATAGTGTTCACACATAAAATCTTTGCCTTCATTGAGTTTATGTCCCTGTAACCATTTATATTGTTATATGTGTATACATATAGTTCCAAAGCTTTATTATGATAGTACATATCATAAAGTCCATTTATTATAATTTAAGAACTCAGAGTTGATGGAGTTGTCAGTGGTCACCATGCATTGCATCACATACTCCCTCTTTGCCTTGTGTGTTTTCACAGTATGCTTTTTTTTAAAGGCATACATGTGAAAATACTTAAATAATACATGTATAGTCTGATGAATTTCCCCAAATAAATACCCAAGTCAAGAAATTAAATATTACCTGCACCCCAGGAATTCCCTCCTGTCCCCTTCCTTGAGTTACTTTCCTCTCCCTTTTTTCTACAAGTAATTTCAGACCTGACCTGAACACTTAAGCTGCTGAGCTATCTCCCCGGTCCTACTTTGGCCTATCTAGAGCTACTTTATTTTTTAAATTTTATGTATTTATTCATTCATTTTATGTATTCAGACTTACAGTGATCCTTCTGTTTTCACCCTCTCTAGCACCGGGATTATAGGTGGGCATGGTGTGCCCCACTGAGCCCAGACTCATTAGATGGCTCAGTGCACTCCAAGGCAGGCCTGACTTGGCATGTGGGATTAGGGATTCAACTCTGGTCCCTGCGCTTGCCAACGCAGGTGCTTAGTACACTGAGCTGTCTTGCTGGCCCTTAGAGCTTCTTTAAATGAAAGCATATAATGCTGTTTGTTTTGTGTGACTTTTTTTTTTGTTGTTGTTGGATATTTTGTGAGATCCATCTGTGTTTCCTTTGCCAGAGTTTATTCACGTTCACTGTGTGCAACAGTAAGTTATCTGATAGTCCATATTATGCTGTTGATTTGGCCTTTTGCACTCTGAGTAATCTTGAATCATTCTGCAGTGACATTTTTGAGGTACACTGATAGCTCTTTCCTGTTGGCATATATACCATGGATGAGATTGCTGAGTCATTGATGCCATTTTATTTTAAAGGTATTTTTTTAAAGTTTTATTTGTTGGCATTTTTTTAGACAAGAGTTTTATTCCATAGCTGGATTTGAACTTGGGATCCTCCTGCCTCAGCTTCCTGAGTGCTAGGATTACAGATGTGCATCATTGCATCTGGCGAGGCCTTCCTGCCTTTTTCTTTTTCTTTTTCTTTTTCTTTTTCTTTCTCTCTCTCTCTCTCTCTCTCTCTCTCTCTCTCTCTCTCTCTCTCTCTCTCTCTCTCTCTCTCTCTCTCTCTGCTGGGTCTTACCATGGAGCTCCAACTTGTAGTGATCCTCCTGTTTTCAGCCCCCCATCTCTGGGATTATAGGCATGCAGCATCATGCCTGGATGGCTCAGTGTGCCC
>PVKA01005151.1:0-92901 GCA_004027165.1 Ctenomys sociabilis | reverse complement strand
ATCTTGTAATTTAGTAAGATGAAGAACATAGGGTGATCCCAGGTAAAACCTACAAGAAACAGTAATGCTAAATATGTGCAAGAGGGTAGAATTGTGAGGCCCTGATGAGTGTGTGTGTGTGTGTGTGTGTGTGTGTGTGTGTGCTACTGAGAATAAACCCAAATGCTGAGCTATATCTCCAGACATTTTTTAATTTTTATTTTTATTTCTTTTTTTTTTTGTGTGTGAAAAACCACTTTAATTCCAGCCTAAGAGCATCAGGTGCAATGTCTGGAGACAGACCCTGGGCACAATGCTGTGTGGCGACCATGAATTCACACACAGCTCCAGGAAGGCCCCAAAAGGGCCTTTGGAGATTGAGCCAAAGAGGGGAAGAGGCGGCCCCAGAACAAGGGCAGGGACAAGCATGGGGAAAAGGTGCTACTTCTTGGCAAAGGAGATCTTCATGGCACTGTTTTGGGTGATCTTAAAGCCCTGCAGGGCATCTTGAGCAACCCCAGTTTGCACTTCATTGTCAAACTCCACAAAGGCAACATCATGCCGCCCAGGCACCAGGCAGATCTCCTTGAAGCCAGGGAACTGATTGAAAAGCATGGACAACATGAACTCGTTGGTCCTCTGGCAGCTTGGTTGGGAACAGGATGCGATTTGATGGAGTCTCCGAGAGAGACTGGGCTGGTGACATCTGCCCTGGCATAAGCTGCTGAGGGGGCATGGCCCCAGGAGGAATCTGGCCTGGTGCAAGGCCCAGAGGTGGGATCATGCCAGGAGGTGGCATGTAGGGTGGCTGGCCCGGCACGTGGTGCATGATGCGGGGAGCCTGGGTCATGGGTGGCATGCCCGGGACAGGCCCCTGGACAGCTCCCACCACAGGGCTGCTGCCCCACCCTGCACAGCCTTCTTGGCAGATAGCGTCTCCAGGCTCTTGGGCTTCCTATTCTCCCATTTGCGGTCCCCTCCACGGAAGTGCCCTTCATCTTGGCAATGATACCCGAGTCGGTCTTGGCAGACTGGACGCGCACTGGCTTGTTGTAGAAAGGGAAACCTTCCGTAGAGTGCAGAGCATTGGTGGCACTGCTGACCTCCTTGAAGAGGACAAAAGCCTGCCCTCTCATTTTTAGGCTCTGAGACACCAGAATATCCAGGATCTGACCAAACTGGGAGAAGATGGCATACAGGGACTTCTTCAGCTCAACTCTTGATCTTCTAACTGAGGTTGTTGACATAAATAGTGTGGTTGGGGTGGATCTCAGGAACTGCCATGGTAGAGCAACAGGGCTGCAGGTCCCACAAGTAGTGACAGCCGAGTAATTCAGGTCAGATCACTGCCTTAATTTTTAATTTTAAGGGAGGGTCTCATTAAGCTCCCCAGTCTGGACTTGAACTTACAATCCTCCTGCCTGAGCCTCCCAGGGTGCTGGGATACAAGCATGCACCACTGGAGCCTAATGATTTCAAATAAAAATAGTGGGTTCCTCCCCATCTTACAAAGTGATAGGCATGCAGAAAACCAGGGGGGGACCCAATTAAAAAAAAAAAAAAAAACAGAAGTCACTCTACTTCCCAGAGATAATAATCTTTACTATTCCAAGCAGATGTGCTGCTGATATTTGGTCTATGATCGTATTCACATATGTGCAGACCATTTTTAGAATGAAAATTATAACTCACTGTACATACTGCCCTACAGCCTGGGTAGAGTATGTCTTGAAACCTGCTGGGAAGCTGGCTCTATCTTCCTGTGGCTCTGTGCACTCCATCCTTCTGCCCAATCTGACTGCCTTGAGTGCAGGAGGCTGGTCCCATGGAGACCGAGGGCTCTGCGCCGACCCAGGGGCCTCTTGTTTATTGACAGGGTAAAGGGTTTAGCTTAAAATAATGACAGTTCTGCTTTGTACATTACTTTGCATATGTTTTCTTCTTAGGTATAAGCAGAGGCTTTTAAGTAAGCATGTAGGATAAAACGAAATAGATTGACAGCCTGACATTCAGGGCATTGCATTTGTGAAACTAAACCATGTAATCACCGCCTGGGGTAAGAAACCTTACTTAGCCCACAGAGAAAAAAGCTGAGATGTGTGGAAGGAAATGCACTCACGGTCCACACCAACGCGCCTGCCTTGCACCTTTTTCTCTCACTCCTTTTCATCCTGAGGCTGACTTGGGGGGCCAGAAGTGTACAGCCTGAATATGTCCCAGTTGGATCCTTCCCGACCTAAATTTAGCCTTCATGTCTTATATGGATTACTGCAAAAATCCCAGATCTTGCCTCCTTATTCTCAATCTAGCTCCCAGAACTCCTTCCTTATTGTTCGCACTTGCGTGAACCTTCTAGTACGAATATATCTTTTCTCTTCCCCGTACCTATCACAGTGTAAGAAGCCACTCTATAGCCTAAAATAATCATTGTTGTTTTATACTCACAGATTGTGTGCAGGAGGAAGTGGACAGGCATAGCAGGTTGGATTTTGTCTGCCATGTGGTATCTAGGGCTCAGGTGACCACAGTGGCTGGGGCTGAAGCAGCTGGAGTTGGCAGGTGGACTTTTCAGATGTCTGGCACTTGCATGTCTTGCCTCCACCTGCAGTGCTGAAGAACTGGCTCAGCTGAGGCTGACTTTGTTTGGCTTCTCCACATCATGGGCTCAGGATAAACACACTTCTTCCGTGGTGGTTCAAGTTCCCAGGTCCTGAGGGAGCAGAGTGAAAACCTCACAGCCCTGCCTCAGAAGTCGTGCACTTCTGTATCCCATTGGTCAGATAGTCACTAGTCTGCCTGTTCCCAGTTAAGAGAAGGGAACATAGACTCCGCTGTTGATGGGAAGAAATGATAAAAATCTTTCAGCTGTGTTTTAGAATGGCATATTTACTTAAATAGCCAGATCACTATCTTTTAGATTTGTGTAAACATAATAGAGTTTTGAAGGACACACACCAAACCAAAAGGAGGAAGAGAGATGTTTACTTTTTAAAATTCATTTACTTATTTATTTATTTATGGTGCCAAGAATTGAACATAGGGTCTTTACACTCAGCTAAATTTGCAGCTCATTTTAATTATTTTTTTCAAAATTTGAGCCAGGATCTTGCTTAACTGCTAAATTGATGGGGTTGAGCTCAAACTTGTGCTCTTCCTGCCTCAGTCTCCCAGTGTATTGGGACTGTAGGCATATAACTGGCCCAATACTTTTTTTACAATTCCAAATGAGAAAGAAAAAAAAAAAAAAAAAAGGTGGTGAGATGATGGGTGTTTTTTAAACTTTTTAAGGAAAAAATATTCTTATATTTTCAAAAGTCTTTAAAAACTAAAGATTCTGGTAGGTCTTAAGGTACTACATTTTTAAAAAGGAGTGTTAGATCACCTGGCTATATGCAGGGCATGCAAAAAGCTTGTCACATGAGCTGGTCAATACAAACCTATTACTCATGTTCCGGCTAGAAAAATACTTTGGACTGTTCAAGAGGCCAATACCAGGGCTTCTTTGTGTAGAGTGGTCCCAGTGCGTCTCCATCCACCCTGTCTCCATCCTATTTGGGAAGTACCTGCTCACATTTAACCGAGCGTGCACTGGGGTGGGGTGCTTCTGTGGGGGTAAGGGAGTCCAAGAACTGGTGACCTATTGCTACTAAAAGAGCCCAACAGTGAAAGGGAGAATAATGAGAGAGGACTCACTGCAGCAAACAGTGCTTTCACTGATGGGCACAGAAAGGGGGACCCACTCACAGGCCACCTGAAAATAGTCACCACCTGAGAAAAGCACCTGCAGGAAGAAGCAACCTCGAAGAAGAGCTTGATAGCCAGGATTTCTCCTGGAAGTATCTGCAAGGTGTATAGACCACACTCTGTGACAACTGTATCAGCCACATAGGCCTGGCCCATTTGCACCAATGTTTCACAAGGACAGGGTGTGTGGAAGAAGAGGAGGGAAAAGTTGGACCATGTTCCCTTCCTTCGCTTCAAGCATTGAAGACTGACGCAAGCCTAGCCGAAGGGATGAGGGAATAAAATATTGAAGAAATAAATGAAATATTGAAGAAGAAACATTAACTTGACATCACTTTTTTTTTTTTTTTCCTGCAGCACTGCTGGCTCCTAATGCAATCTTTTGTCTTTATTTGGGGAGGCTGCATTTTTTTCCTGCGATGGCTTCTCTCTTCGCACCCCTTTCCTTCCCTCCCCATGCCTGTCCCATCCTTGCTAGTTTGTAGTCCCCCTTTCCCCTTTTCTCCTCTTCCTACTCTTCCCTCTCCCTAAACTCCCTCACTCCACCTGACTCTCCCGGGAGCCCAATATGATTTTTTACCATGTTCAAGTGAGAGCATTCTTATAACTCAACAAAACCAGAAAAGCTAAATTCTAGAATGGGTATTTTAGAATAGTAAAATAAAGAATAAAAAAGTCTCTTTTTCCAAGAGCTGTAATGTGTCCAGTATGTTACACTTTTCTGATTTTCCAAACTTTATTTGGAACATAAAATGTCTACTGTTTAAGTACACATCTAGTCCCATCACTTCTGGGACAACCTTTTGATGCCCCTCCCCTACCGGGGTGCACTGAGATAGCAATTGAGACTGGGTGTGGTGGCGTGTGACTATAATCCCAACACTTGGGAGGCTGTAAATAGGTAGACCACTACAAGTCCAATCTAGTAATGAGATCCTGAACACCCTGTAGACCCTTCCCTAATATACAGGGGAAAAAAAAAAAAAAAACCTTTTGATGCCTTTTCATTGCTCTCCTGATCAAAACTAATTTTAAAACAGCTTACCAGGTTGACAGGATCTAACTCCTGCTTATCCCCTTAGCTTCCCAGCCCAACCTCCTCTTAGCCATACTTCGGTTAGTCCAGCTGTAGGAACACAGAGATTCCAAATGCTCTGTGGGTTTTGTTTTTTTTGTTTTTTTGGGGTTTTTTTGTATCTTTTCTCAGTTCAGGCTGAGAGCATCTGAATATCCTTCATCTTCTCTCCTTGTCTGAAGGCTTCATGTCGGGCAACACCTTCGCAAACCAACCCTGCAGTGAAGTAAGGAAGACAGAAAGCGGTTCGTTTAAGTGAGAAGCAGGGCTTCACGGTCGGTGTCATCTGTACCTTTAACGGCTAACACTACAGACACTCTGATTCTAATCCTATAAGCAAACCAACACAAAGGACAGCTGGTCACTGGATCAATGTGTTTACCATGCAGGAAAAGTCAAGAGAGGCCTAGAAACATTATCTTTAATCATCTGGCTGAAGTACATCACAGGTGTTGTTTGTGCCTTGCTAAGGCCTTCACTTCTGGGTGTGTCCCTGAGGGTGACTTCAGACACAACTGGCATATGGAACAGCAAACAGATGGGAGACACCAGTCCTGACTGTCGGCAGTACAATCCAATACAGTGGGGGCTCCAGTGGAACAAAAGCAGAAGAAAGCTCCCAGGGCGTTCTCTTCCTCTGTCTGCTTTCTGGCCACCATCCGGTGAAGAGTTTTCCTCTACCACACCCTTCTGCTATGAAGTTTCTATCTAGTCAGAAGCTTGAAGCCATAGAACTGGCTGACTCTGGACTGAAACCTCTGAAACCACAAGCCAAAATAAATCTTTCCTTCCTCAAAGTTGATTTTTGTTAGATGCGGTGTCACAGTGCTGGAAAGCTACACAGCTTTAGAAGGAAACGGATCCCCCCACACATTGCAGGACCACATCCTCTGCCCGGCTGCAGGCCTCACTGCTGCCCAAACAGTGAATGAGACCTTGAAGTTTGAAAGACTCTGTCCTTGGTGCAGATTGTTGGTCTGTTCTAATTTGGATTCAGTAAGACTGTTCTTTAGGTTTCTCCCTTGCTCTTTCTCCCCAGCTCTGGTCTCTAGTGAGAGAACTTCACCTTACTTGGGGTGATACACATGGAATCCTGAGGACCCCATAGAATCTCTTGGGTGAGAGCAGAGATCTGAAAGCTATGTGCTTAAGGAGGTGGATTATACAGAGTTTTGGTAACTGAGCATTTTGCTTAGAAGTTCATGCCAAAGCCGGGCATGGTGGCACATGCCTGTAATCCCAGCACTCGGGAGGCTGAGGCAGGAGGATTATTGTGAGTTCAAGACTAGCCTGAGCTACAAAGTGAGCTTAAGGACAGCCTGAACTGCATAGTGAGACCCTGTCTCAAAAAGACAAAAGAAAAAAAAAAAAAAAAGAAGTTCATGCCATACTTGTATTGCACTCTTTTTTTCCATTACAATGTGATAAAGCACATCAGTTTTTGTTTTGTTTTGTTTTGATTTATTTGTTTTCCTAACAGCAAGAAATTGTTTCTTTACTTTGAAGGTTGCTACCCAGTCAGAATCAGCGACTGATGTTGCATTCTTCCATTCAGTCTTGATGTTCCATGACTGTCTCTGTTACTTTTCACTTGTTAATAGGACAAATACTCAACACTCAAAATGAAGGAAAGAAAGCTTTATTTAGCTTACAGTTAGTGGAGGTTTCAGTCCATACTCGGCGGGCTCCAAGGCATATGGCAGCAGTTTGTGGTGGCAGAAAACAACAGAGAGCAGAGGAAGAGCAGAGCTGTGGTGTCTATCAGCCCCCCCCCCCTTCCTTCCATGCCGACTGTGAAGACCGGAGCTCCTCCAAGAAAGTGGTGGCAGTGGCTGTGAAGATCTGAGCTCCTCTGAAGTGGTGTGGCTGCCCCTATGAAGCTCCTCCAAGGAAGTGGCACTGCGAAGCTTGGAACTCCCCCAAGGAAGTGGAGGCACAGAAGCCTTCCTCAACTCCTTTTTATACCCTATAAGCACTGAGCCATTCTGGGGTGGAGGCTCCTCGCCCTAGGGCATGGAATAACCAAGGGGATCTGACAGCTCAAGTTGATACAGTGCATCAACCACCACAAAGATAATATGAGTAAGCAGTCATGGAGTTATCAGATTCTCAGATTAGTAGGACTGTAACACTTTATGTTTGTAAAATACAAATATTCCATAATCTAAGGATATGGTATATCATGAATTCACTGAGAAAGGAACTAGGAAAAAAATACCATTGACAGTGACACCAAGAAAGATTACATACTTGGAAATTAGCCTAACTAGAAAATTAAAAGAGCTCTACAATGAAAACTATAGTACTCTGAAAAAGGAGTTTGAACAGGACATCAGAAAGTAGAAATATATCCTAGGTTTTTGGATAGGCAGAATTCCATCAGTCAAAATGGCCATCCTTCCAAAATTTATATACATTGTCTCTTCCATATGTTGGTTGCTTCCTTTGCTGTGCAGAGCTTTTTAATTTGGTATGATCCCATTCACTGATTCTTGATGTTATTTCTTGCACAAATTTCTGTTCAGAAAATCTTTGCCTAGATCTTCTATGTCTTCAATATTTTTATTTATTTTTATTCCTGCAGATTAAGTGTGTTGGTTTTAACATGTATCTTTGAATTATTTTGATTTTTGGTGAAAAAATAATTTTCAAAAAAACATTATGTCATCTGAATTTGACAAAAATCTACCTAGTGTCATCATGGTTTCAAACATTTTACAGGTGAAGAAAGTGAGAAGCAGTAAGGTTACTGGGTTTATCTGAAATTACAGTCAATTAGTGCCAAGTCCAGGACATAGGTACTCTATTAACTCATAGCTTTATCTGGGTTAGTACATGTCAATATGATAAGGTCATTAGTAACCAACTTTATAGTTGCTTGTGGTTAAGAGTTCAGAACAAAATCAACATATCTCTTTCATGACTGTTTTATAATCTTCCCTACCAGAAGACACCTCATTCCACATGAAGTGTTCAAGAAATTAAAGAATATCAAGAAATCATTTAATGTGTTGTTGTTCTTGAAGTTGCAGAGTTTGGAGCTCAAATCATTCGGATGATGAATTGTAAAGCATCTGTGTATCTTACAGGTAGTTATACTTCCTTTCTTTCCCCAACAGAAATTGGTCAATGACTTATTGGAAATAGTTACATCTCCTTAGAGGGCTAATTCTAGCCCATGCCCTGGGACAAACACATAGGGAAAGTTAGTTTCATTATGGAAAATTTAACATTAATTCATTTATTCTATTCATGCTTTTTTTTAAATTGGGAGATTGAACTCAAGACCTTCACACTGAATTATAACCCTAGACATTTTTATAAAAATAAAGTCACACTAAGTTGATAAATTAGGCTCAAATTTACAATCCTTCTGCCTCAGCCTCCCAGGGTAGTAGGATCACAGGTGTGCATCACTATATTAAGCTATATTCTTGTTTACATTTCAAGATCAAATATTCTTTCTGAATAAGTGGAATAACAGATACAGTTTGTTAAATATAATAGATGGAATTCAAGTCTCTATTCTTCCAATTTCTAGCACTGACTTTGGGGAAGTTGCTTAAAATCCCTGAACCTTTTTTTCATCATCTATCATACTAGTACTAACACTTACAAGGGTTAAATGAATTTCTTATTGCTTACCCAGTATCTATTCCCCTGGTTTTCTACTTAAGTATCCTCCTCCCTTGTTCTCCATCCCTCTGGTCTTTTGGGGCTTCAAAACCTCAATTCAAGGATATGGAATATGAATAACTCAGGACAGACTTCTCAGGGCCCCTGGCCAGGAGGCTTCTTCAGAGCTGAGCACATGACTCTGTTTAATTAGCACGCATCTGAGCACTCAGGAGGAAGCTGAGTGCTGCTCTGGAGTGCTGCTATTTCCTGATGAAATAGAGATACTGAGAGACTGTCTGGCTGAAGCAGCTCCAGCCAGTTGCCCCCACAGGGACCCTGAAAACAAAGCCAACATACACAGGAAGGTGGAGCTCAGCCCACTGATGGAAGGAGACAGGTGCAGATGACATTGTTTAACGCTAGTTGTATCTGCAACCAGGCTTATGTTTGGACTTCCCAGTTTGTTGTCAATCAGTAGATGCCCTTTTCATTTACACCTGTTAGTTTCAGACCAGTCTAGGAAATCCTAAATGATACTCTACCCCAATGTGAGAACTAAAAATAAACTTGTTTGATAAGGTGCTTAGCACAGAACATGCATTATATGGTAAATGCTTGATAAAGGTTATCTTGATTGTGCTTTTGACAGAGAAGTTTAGTTCAGAAAAGAGAGGATGATGCCATGCTTATTTTGTATATCATGAAAACTTTTCTAGGTTGATCCCATGAAGTAGGCTCTCAGAGATACCAAGAAGACTTTCCTATTCACCCAAATGCCTTGGCACTGATAGTCCCAGATCTTAAAAATAGATATTAATTATTTTGTCTTAAAACCTTTATAAAGAAGCTTCTTAGCCATAGCACCTGTGTGAATGAGATTTTGCCAGTGGCCAATCGAGGCAGGAGGTCCACAAGATGCCCTAAGAATCACGGAGGGACGCAGCCATTCCCTGGGGAGAGCACAGGACTGAATATCCAGCAATCGCCCTGAATGCTTTTGCTCTGCTTGTCTTTACTAGGCACCCTCAAGAAGTTCCAATGTGAGATTATTCAACTTTGTAATAGTTTGTATCTAAATGTTCCCCCAAAGCCTCATGCAGTCATGAGAGTGGGCTTTTCAGAGATGGCTGAATCTAGAGTGTGTGATTGACTCATGGTCCAGGGCTGGGATCAAGGGTGTGAGGGCTACACCCATCCTGGGTGGGTAGCCTGGATACAGTACAAGGGACAGCAAGAGTCTTGTCTCTCACTTCTTCCTTTTGCTGTCTTCTACCACCATGAACTGTTGCCCCTCTGCCAAGTCGCCCTGCCTTGGAGTCGGCCAATTATGAACTGAAACCCTCACAAACTGTGAGCTAAATAAATCTTTCCTCTCTGAACTGGGGGTGCTGGGTATTTTGTCTCAGCAACAAGAAAAGTAAGACAAACTTAAAGAATGCAACCAGGCTAAAATGACCTGGCAAGCTTTTGTTAAACAAGACAGTCTTTCCCATTTGCCTAGAAAAGTCCTCGAAATCCGCCTTTTGCTATAGAAGTCCAAAGGGAACCAAGGACACAGGATGGTAGCAACCAAGAGGCACTGGCAGCAGCCCAAAGGTGCAGTGCCAAGGAAAGGCTCTAGAGGACAGGATCAAAACTTTTCCCTTAGCAGGTGTGTGTGAGGCAGGTACCTTGGTCACCTGTGATTCTTGGCCTATAAAGGAGATGGCTGGAGTCAAAGGATGGAGAAATTGCCTGCCCTGACTACAGAGTAAATGTTTTAAAGTTCTGTCCGAACAAGGACACACATGCCCCCAGGTAAGGACCTGAGTCATATTTCAAAAGAAATTAGATGGAGCTTACTGGAAGCTACCATGTAAACAACTTCAAATGGCCCATTTTAACTCTAGAAGTTTCAGCTTCTTTCTCTCTTTCCTTCCTCTCTTTCTTCCTTTCTTTTTTCCTTTTTTTTTTTTTTTTAATGTAGCCCCACTTAATCTCCTTTTTAAGCGGACATGCCTTTCTCCACCAGCCACCCAAGTCTCATTCTGCTGAAATGAGTAGTTTCTAACTCAAAAACTCATTTTTGTAAACTTTTCCTACTTTTCATTTGCAAGCCAGAACTTGTCAGGCAGCAGAGCGTCAAACATTTGTACCACCTGCTTTGATTAAATGCTCTAAGCCATCATCAGATAGGTCAGAGCACAAAGCACCACAGAAGGTAGCATTCTACCTCCTTAATTTGAGTCAGTTGGGGAAATGGACCTTTTATAAGAATTTGGACAGAATAAACAAGGGCATAAGTTTTTTTTTTTGTACATTACTGTTATTTAAGGCTAAATACATGACACTAGAAATTATTTTTGAATTTGCTTCTGCTGCTCTGGGATAAATTGATTTTTAACATTTCCACTTCATATTCTTTCATTCTTTCCACTTCTATCTCGCTGCTTATGCTTAAATGAATATTCTGTATGCCTCCCCCAACTAGTATTAGCCCTAATACAAATTAGCATTTCTAAGTGTCCCTATTTGTATGTAACACATGTAAGATAATTTGTCCAACAGCACGAAAATGTATGCAAGATAACCAGGCATGAAACAGAATTATTTATCAGACATACCATGGGAAAAAATAAGATTAGACTTAACATCAAATTAGGGTATTAGCTTCCTCTAAATCCCATTCCATAGAAGACACTTTCTCACTTAGATTCAAAAGCAAACCAATCTCACTATTTAGAAATATTTATATACTAAGCAATCTTTTTAACTGGTTCTATGAAGAAAGTAATGATTTTAAAGTGTAAGCAGTGGCAATTAGCTCATGCCTCAAAAGAGTAACATAACTGAATAATGTAAAGGTTTATTGAATGAATATTTATTGAGCAAATACAATATGCCAGGCAGTGTGTGGGCCAGGAAGGATTGTGTGTGACTGGACCTGATTTAGGGCCTTGTGAAAACTAGTAGTCCAATACTTTAAGAAGAATGGGAACCACATGATTACCAGGGAAAGGGGACATTCCAGGGGGAAAATAGCAAGTATAAAATCTGGGAAGTGTTTCTGATTCTATAGGTGTACCTAAGGTCAGATATAATGAAAAATGACAAAAAAATAAGTTAAAGAAGCAAGTAAGTCTCATCATTTTCTGGGTTGAAGCACATACACTGGGTTTCCATCCTGATAGCCATTTCTCTTTCCTAACAGTACTTCAGGTTTTGATCAGGTGGTAGAGTGCGCACTTAGTTGGCCCAGGTAAATTGCCCCAATCCTTTTTGTGCTCTTTTAGCAGAATACCAGGGACTGAGTAATATGTAAAGAAAATAAATGTATTTCTTTGGAAAATAACTGATTTTTATTATTTGAAAAATGAAAAAAGAAATGTATTTCTTGGGGCCAGGGAGATAGCTCAGTGGTCTAAGCGCCTGCCTGGCAAGTACAAGGACCCAGGTTCAAGCCTTAGTGCCACATGCCATGCTGACCCCATGCCAAGCTGGCCATCAAAACTGGGCATGGCGGCACATGCCTGTAATCCCAGTGCCGGGGAGACTGAGACAGGAGGATCCACTGTGAGTCTGAGCTGTATAGTGAGCCCCTATCTGTATATCAGGCAGCAGAAGGTCAAACATTTGTATCACCTGCTTTGATTAAATGCTCTAAGCCATCATCAGATATGTCAGAGCACAAAGCACCACAGAAGATAGCATTCTACCTCCTTAATTTGAGTCAGTTGGGGAAATGGACCTTTTATAAGAATTTAGACCTTTTATGAGAATTTATAAATCAAAAGATATGCATTTCTCACAGTTCTAGAGGCAACTGGCAAGGAAGGGCCTTCTTACTGTATCCTGTAGCAGAAGTCTGAAGGGCAGGATGGGACAAGACAGAGACAACAGGACCAGACTTGATCCTTTATAACAAACACACTCTCACGGTGCCAGCATTAATCCTTCATGCAGGCAGTGCCCCTTGACCCAAAAGCTCCTATTTGGCCTCAGCTCCCTGCAACATAACGTTGAAGGTCAAGTTTCCAATACATGGACTTTGGGCGATACATTCAGTCCATAGCACCAGTCACAGTAATCCTCTCTACCTTTGATGATAATGCTTGGAATAGGGACTCGTACAGCATGTAGTCTGACCAAAGCAATATAAATTATCTGATGGAGGATATCAAAGAAGAGTTTCATCCCTGATTTAAAAATAAAATCTGTAACATGAAAAGTTCCTATTTTTTTCCTTCTTTTCCTCTGTGACTTGGATTCTACCATATGAAGACAGTATATTCCATACTGAGGAGAAATGAGAAAGGACAGCAATTGTTAGGTCTCCAACATCACAGAGTTGTCAAGCCAATAGTATGATTTCTTCTACCTTGGAACCAATAAATGTTCTTATGGTTAAAGCTAGTACTACCTGTGTTTGCAGTTAAGTTTATTCTAATTGTTGCCTTGCCTGTGGTGACATTTGTACACATGGCTAAGGGGTTTTGACCTTATTAGGAAGAGGATAGGGAGCTACTTCCTGGAAGATAAAAGTAGGGAAATGAGTTGTGAAATTCGTGCCTAAAAATCATTACCCTGGCTGCGGTGCGCAGAATGGAATGGCAGCAGGAAACCAAGACAGAGAGGCAGCTGTGAAGCTACTAAAAACTGCACAAGACATTAGGTTGAAACTAAGCAATAGTAATTGAGGAGTGAGATATAAGTCTGAAGGCTACTACTGAGTGAAAGTAGCATAATTCAGTGACTATGTATGTGCAAAAGTGGGAGAAGATAGGACACTCAAAGATGGCTCCAGCCTTCTAGCTCAGTTCGCAGATTTGGCACAAATTCTGGCGTTTACCACAAATTGGTCAAGTGATTCTAGGCTACTTTCCTCATTTCGGGAAGGGTGAGTTGAAATGTGGTAGCAGCTGGACCTCATGTCTCCTGACGGCTCCACCTTGCAGGAGTGCTGCTATTGCTGAGAGAACCAACAGGATCCAGGGCAAGCACTCAGGGCAAGGAACAAAACCCTGTTCATTTACTGGGGCCTTGGATTTACTTGTGCAGAGCTGAGTAAGGGGTAACTTTGATTATTGGTCTGTCTTTTCAGCTTAAATTGACAACTATTTTAAAAAGCCCAAAGATGCTGTATATTGGACATATGGAGAGTAAAATGAGCACATTGTCATCTTTCACGTACTGTCAGGAGTTATTCTTTTTTTTTTTTTTTTTTTTTTGGTGGAACCAGGGATTGAACTCACGCCCTCGTGCTTGCCAGGGAAGCACTTATTCTACTGAGCTATCTCCCCAGCCAGGAATTATTCTTTACTGAAGTTCTTGCACTTCTCTACATCCCTGTTGGGTTCACTGTGGAGCATGGAAGCCAGCATCACCCAAATCTGCTGGCTGCAAAGAGGAGCAATTTGCATTCACAGACCTTGTTAAAGTAGCAGGGATTTAACACAGGCCCTTCACACTAATCTACATCCCAGGCCCTTTTTTATTTTTTATTTTAAGATAGGGTTTCACTAAATTGCTAAATTGCCCCGAATAGGCTTGAACTTGCAATATTCCTGGCTCGGCTTCCAGTAGTTCTGAGATTGCAAGCTTGACTCACCACACCCAGCTCAATCCTGTCCCTTTTTCCTGAGAGTAAGAAACAACAGAAAGATGAAAGTGATGTTCTCTATCCCTGGGGGCGGGGATGATGCAAACCAGACCCAAAGCAGGGAGACTTGTTCCCAGGTTACATGCCTTCTGGGTAGCAAAGGTCACAGAACCAGGGAAAAGATTACACAAATAACTAATTAGGTTTGGTTTTGTCCTATGAAAGTATTGCCTGAGCTTCACCAGACCTTACCACAGTCCAGACACTTAATCTCTCCTGTCTTTCTACCACATTTTATATTAGTTTTTCACATGATCTCTCTTTATCAGGAGTTGAAGAATGCAAAGGCCCAGACCTGTCCCTCTGTTCTGGATGACTCTGGAGGGACAGCCCTGTCTCTGTCTTCCACCCCACCCCCTACTTGCTAAAGCCTCTGCTGCAATTGCATCATTATTCAACATTACCCTTTATCAGCCATGCTTGTTTCACTCACACACTTAGAGGTGTTGTTTCACCTAGTGCTCCTCAGTAAAATTCCTATGTGTGTCAAATAAAAACTGAAAACAGAGCTAGATAGTAAAATGGTAAAAACAAATTTTATTTAGCAACTCTTGTAATAGGGGAAAAGATCTGGGCTCAATTTGGGATACAAGGATAAATGAGGTGTTATATCCAAGGGGCAGCTTGTAGGCTCCATAGGTGGAAAATGACTAATATGAAAACTCAGGGATCAGGGGAATTCTGGCTAAAATAACTTGACATTGATTTTTGATGACTACAGACCAGGGCAATTAGATGCCATGAGGGAGAGAGTGGGAGAATGAGAGAAGAATTTGATCAAATATTGAGTGTGCTGAATTCTGTCCGAAGGATTCTTGCTAAACCATTGTGACACAAGCCAAAGAAGGAAAGACCTTGAAGCCCACAGTCCAGGCACAGTTGAGATGAGGGCTTAGAAGAATTTGCCTAAATTTTTTCAGGAAGAGACTCTTTGCAACCTGCAAATTTCTGTCTCCTGCGGGACCTGACCTATGAAACCAACGTAGGTCAACTCTACTACTAAGTATATAAACACAAAAATAGTTTCTACTGTCATCGTTTTAGTATGTCAAAAGATACTCTAAAGTGATCAATAGGAATATTCCATCTCTCTGAGATCCAGAATACAGAACTGGAAAAATAACAACTTGGCAGAATAAGTAAGAGAGGTAGATTCCTGGGAATCAGGAAGAAACTACCAGGAAAAATCAGAAGCTAAGAGATGTTGGAAAGATGGTCCACAAGAGAAAAGAATGAAGGAAAGCAGATTCTTCCCAGATCATGGCCCTTGAGGAGGGGAGACCCACAGTGAATGGGGGAAAGGCAGCCACAGGAGACAGCTGCATACTAGGCCTGGGCCAGAAAGTGATCCCCTGAGAGGCTTGAGGCCGGGAAGGACACAGACCCTTCTCCTTTTTTTTAAACTTTTCTACATTTTTATTTTTTATATTTTAATAATTTTATTGAGAAAAAAGTGACAATGAGAGTTTCAAAACAGATTACTAGTACAGTTACAATAATTACTACCTTGCATATTATTGTCTTTGTAGTAGTATATTGAGAAAGTAGCAGTATATCTATCCTATTTTGCATATGCAGATACAAAATGGTCCTTCATTTGTACCCCCTTTTTTGTTTAGTTTTATCAGAGATGGGTATTACATTGCCACTTAAATATTGTAGGTGCATGAATTCAGCAAAATATTCCAATATGGTCCAGTACTCCATAATAGTAGTAAGTTTTCTATAGGACTGGCAATGTCAGAAGTTGTTGACTTGAGCCTTTTACAGTTCAGCATATTAATATGGCTTTACTTTTTATACTTTTCTGCTGGATGGTTGAGACCAAGATAAAGCAAGACTTATATAACAAGAAAAGTAACTTTTGTATCTGACAAGGTCAGTCAAATCCCCTCAGGATTTACCCTGAAACCCTATGCCACAGTTGGTAGATCCTTTGTCAGTGTCAGCCATGTGGATGAGTCACAGCCATTGCTTGACCAATTTTCTCTCTGTGAAAGCTTGAGAGAATGTTTTCTCTCCATGTGACTCTCCTTAGGCACACTACATCACCGATCACTTTCCTCTGTGACCCCATAATCTCCTTGACCAGAAAATGTGGGACACAACTGAGTTATAGAATGTTACAGTACAGGTTCTCCTATGTCCTGAGTCCTCACTGACCTTGAAAGGCTAGGGCCAAAATGTTGGCTGTCCTTGCAGCCCTTCTTTTTCTCTAATTTTTGATCTGCAAATTTAAGTTGTCAATCCTCCAGAAGAGAGGCTTATTATTACTCTACAGCATAGGCAGCGGACCTTAAACTATCTGTCTGAATATCAAACATCTTTGACATAACATGGAACAGGTATTTTCCATCAAGTATTGGTATGTTAAACTTTAAGTAGAAAAAATATTTAATTTAAAAATAAATGATGGAGGACAAAATTTTTTAAAAAATGAATAAAATAAAACAAAGTATGCAATATTTATGCTCGTGTGTCTGACTCATGTCACTTAACATTACTGCCTCAAGGTACCAGCTACTGCTTGGACAGAGGATTAAAATTGAGAATATATAAAGAACTTAAAAACTTAGATCCCTCCCCCAGTGAAAGACTCAGCCAAAAAATAGGCAATGGTAATTACCAGACTCTTCTTAGAAGAGAAAATTGCCAATGAATGCATGAAGAGATGTCCAACATCTCTGGCTGTGACAGAAATGCAAATTAAAACAATGCAACACTCAGATTCTATCTTAATCCATAAAGAATGGCTATTCATTTTGTTTTTCACGTATAAATATCTGCTGTTCCCATGTCATTTGCTGAAAGAACTATCCCACTGAATGTTATTGGCACCTTTGTTGAAAATCAGCTGGCCTGAAATCTATGGGTTTATTTCTGAACTTGTAATTCTACTCCATTGTTCTACATAGATGCCTTTATAACAATATAATGTTGTCTCAACAACTGTCTTTTTGTAGTAACTTTGTAGGACACGGTGAATAGAAATCTCTAATCATTTATATTTCATTAACAGTTAATTGGCATACTTTTTAAAACTAGTCTACATTTAGAGTCATTGTCATAAATGTAATCATATATTTTGAAGAGTATTACACATGGAAATGTATATTTATACTGAACAATAAATGTGCCATGCTTCTCTCAAATTAAAATTTTAAATGCTTTGAATTAAATAAGTTTAGTTTCATGATTAAAGTCACTGTTTGGCTAGAGATTCCTTTAATAGAACAAGAAAGAATGAACCATAAAAGAAAAAGTTTAATAAATTGGAACTTTCAAAATTCAAAATGCTGCTCTTTAAATGTACTAAAAGACAACCCAGAGATTAGGGCAGAACAGCAATCAAAAACAAATGTGATAAAAGGTTTGTATACATAGTATACAAAGCATTCTCACAAAGACAACAGCCCATCATTTAAAGTGGCTGAAAGATCCCTCCATAAAATACATTAAAAATGTTCAACATCACTAATTATTGGGGAAATGAAAATTAAGAGTACAATGAAATCTTACTACACATTCATCAGAATGGCAAAACAACAAACAAACCCCTGATAATGCCAAGTGCTGAAAGGATGTGTGTAAGTTGAATGCTCATACATTGCTGATAGGAATACAAAATAGGTTAGCAATATTAGATAGCAGTTTGGCGGATCTTTTTATAATGTTACCATATGACTCTACACAGAGCTACCAGATGACACAGAAATTCTACTCCTCACTATCCAACTTGTGTTCACAACAAAGACCTGTGCACAAAGGTTTCATGTAGTTTATTTGCCCAAATCTGGAAGCAATCAAATGTCCAACAGAAGGACAGAGAAGAGATGAGGTCCTGCCACACAGTAGGATATTATTCAACAAACAAAAGGATGAAACTAATAAACCACACAACAAGTGGGATAAATAAAAAGAATTCTACTTAGCAGCAAAGAAAGCCAGAATAAAAAGGTTCCTATACTGTGTAACTACTTATATGACTTTCTAGGAACAAAAGAAAGCAACAACAACTATAGGAACACAAATCAGTGTCAGGGTCTGGAGGGGGGTTGATTACAAAAGTGCAAGAAGGAATTTCGGAAGACATGATGAAAATATACCATGCCTTGCTGGTGGCAGTTCTTGTAGTTACTGTGTACATTTCTTTCTCAATACTCATAAAACAGTGTACCTAAAAATAGCGAATTTTACCTTATTAAATTGTACCTCAATAATATATCTTTAAAAGATTCAATTAATTGTCCCTATTTATTTATTTATTTTTGGAAATATTAGTGAAAATATCATCTATAACTCTGGTGTATGGGCATGAAGGGAATGAGGTAGATCAAAGGGATTTGTGGACAGGTGGAGTCTAGAGAATGTGTTTGGGCTGAAGGGACAGTTTTGAGGACAGGCCCAAATTACTGGAGAATGAAGGAAACTGATTGATGAATTAATCAGAATTTTTGGTAACAAACGAGAGAGACCCAGTTCAAACAATCGCAAGCAAAAGGGAGAGGTTGGCTTAGATAGTTCTGCATTTCCTTCCATCATTTGTTTCTCGTTAGCCTTGTTCTGAGGCAGACAACCAGGCTGATAGTGGTCACGTTGGTGGAATCCCAAAGAAAACTTCACTGTCCTCTCGGATTCATGTCCATCCTGGAAAGACTGACCTTTGGGACATGGATTCTCCTGTGCCAGGAAAAGCAAACCATGTTGTTGGCAGCCCGAAGCACAAAGAGAGAAATGGGAATTGCAGGAATGCTTCAAAAGGCAGGGGAGTGTAGGTATTTGTTACATACCCACATATTTGAGAGAGGGTGGACTTCAAAGAACGAATGAAGAAACTATCCTGTGAGGGGATTCTTCCTACAATAGCTAGTTTTTCTGTCAACTTGAATGGCCCAAAGAGTGCCCAGAAAGCTGGCAAAATATTGTTTCTGTGTGTGTGCATGTGTGTGTGTCGGATGCTGTTTTTGGAAGACATTGGCATTGACAGTAAGACTGAGTAAAGATCCTACAGGGGGGTCTTCCCATTCATTGAGAGATAGAATAAAAAGGCAGAGGAAGGGTACATTTTTCTTTTTCTTCTTGGGCTGCTGTTGGAGCTCATACTCCTGATTCTGGGGCTTTGAACTCCAGGACTTAGGCCAGTGGCTGCCCCGGTTGTTAGGTCTCCAGCCTTGAACTGAATTATACCTAGGATTCCAGCTTGCTGCCAGCAGATGGTGAGACTTGAGCTTCCAGAAGCACACAAGTTGCTTCACATTAGATATGCATATGTATTATTTTTATATATCCTATTGGTTATATTTCTGTGGGGAACCCTAATTCACCTTCCTTTGAGACAGATGGGAATGAGGTCGGGACCAGTGAAATGAGGAAGCAGAGAGAAGAATGTGGTCGGAAAAATGAGGCCATCCACAGATGTCAGTCCCTATCACGTAAGAAGTGAAGTAGTTTGCTGAGAGAAAGTGGTAGGGGACTTGGAAAGAGTGGTACAGTGTTTGGAAGAGAGAATTTGAGGAGTGGAAATACAGGGACAAATGAAAGGACTGCCAAGTGGTAATGAAGGTGGAGATAAAAACATTACCCATCACTCAAGCTTCAATTCAAATACCTTCTCCACAAAATTGGGCTCCACTGGCGTGGACTGTCTCACACTCTACTCCATGGCATCTGAGGTCACAGTGAGGCCAGGAACTAATTTCCTGCGAGGAAAAAAATGAGGGTTTTTTTCTTTTTTGCGGAAGCAGGGATTGAACTCAGGCCCTTGTGCTTGCCAGGCAAGCACTTATTCTACTGAGCCATCTCCTTGGCCCCTGAGATTACTGAGTTTTGAAATGCAAGTTGCAAAAGTTAGGGTAGAAAAGGATTTATTCTAAAAAAAAAAATTAGAATCTACTTAGTTTCAGAATTTAGGTACCAAATGCGTTTGATTGTTGTGGGTATCTTAGTTACTTTTCTCTAGTTGCTGGGACAAAATACACTACACCCGAAGTGAAGTATCTTTAGCTTACAGTTTGCAGAGGTTTCAGTCCATACTCAATGGGCTCCAAGGCAGAGTGGCACATGGCAGGAGGCAGCAGTTCATGGTGATGGAAGACAGCAAAACAACAGGAGCAAGTGGCAGAGACAGGCCTCTCTCCTTTCTTTACATTGCCTTCCAGCATCAGCCCCAGGCTGGGTGTAGCACTCACACCCATAATCCCAGCAGTACTCACACCCATAATCCCAGCAGTACTCAGACTCATAATCCCAGCCTTGTATCTTGAATTAATAACAAACTATAGAACTGCACCTCAATGATGACTTCATGAGGCTTTGGAGGGGTGGGGTCACCTCTCCAAACATAACAGAGGGTAATACAGTGTGTGTGTGTGTGTGTGTGTGTGTGTGTGTGTGTGTGTGTGTGTACCTCTTAACTTGCTCCTATCACATACTTTCTTAAAGGTAGACCTCCTGTCTGACTAATCTTCATGTTCCCATGGATCCTAACATAGTGTTTTCCATGTGCCAAGTGCATTTGTGGAATGAATAAATAAAATTTCCAGTCTCCCCTTTCCCCATTTTCCTTTGTTCCTGCTAAGCACTACTTTCTCATTAAGATACTTGAAGGTAAAACCAAAAGAGTAGCATTAAAGAATGTCCCTTTTAATTGGAGCTGCTTCCAACTGCAATTATAATCACCTGCTATTCTTTTTCTGTCCCTCCTGTGAGAGAAAATGGGACTCAATTTCAGGAGATGAACTCTGCCGCTTGTATGCAACATGCTGGCTTCTAGTCAAGTGAACATTGCATAAGTGTGTAAAAATGGTTTTGTTCATCACAAATAAATTCATTTAAGCTGCACACAATTTTCATTTCTTGTAACCTTTTGGGAGGGTAGAGCATTAGGGAATGTAAGGATATCATTAGTGTGTGAAAATTGCTGAATAAGGAATACTGGAGGAGTAAACAACTGTTGAACTGCCTTAGTACCTCTGAGGTAAGGGATTCCATTGTTTATTACAGCTGAAAACTTTCCAATGCAAGGATTATACATGCCTTGCTTAAAAGCAAACAATAATAACGTGTCGTCTTGAGCAAACATGTACGACTCTACTGTTTGTTCTTCATCTGTAACTGTATGCTCAGACTCTCCTTTATTACAAAAACATTAAAAGGTTTTTATAATGGCTGAAGAGTCTTTGTTTCTTTATTTTATGTGTAAATTAAACTGACATTAACAGAGTTGGTATTTAATAACTATTCACTGAAGGAGTGGGTGAATAAGAAACAAATTCCACTGGTGGGGATTAAGCAAAACATTTTCCTAAGAAGAGACAGTGTCTCTAGATGCTTTTATGAACACCATAGAATTGTGTTAATAAGGTCTGGAATTTAGAAAAAGAGACAAAACACATGCTCTGAAAGTGGACTAAGGATAGAGTTTAACCAAGTCCAAAGTGAATGCATCTGTATTTCAACTCAAAACAGTCATAAATAGTACTCATCAACTAGGAGCTTACAAGGTTGCAAGTTCATTGGACTTCATTTCTGTCTGCACTGCTACACATCAATATGGCTTTTGACTTGTCACATCATTCTCCTGAGCCTCTTCCCCATTCATAAAATGAATATATGTCATATATTCTTTATGAGAATTATATGCTAAGTTTGGGTCTCAAATGTCCCCAGAGTTCCCTGTATTAAATATTTTTCTCCAGGCTGGCACTACTGTAAGTGATAGAAGCTCTAAGAGGTGAGGCCTAGTTGGAGATTTTCTACTCACTGGGGACAGCACTCTCAAAGGGGAAGTGAGATCCCAGCCATAAAGTGGGTGGCTTTGCTTTACCACACACTCTTGCTGTGATGTTCCACCACAAGCCCAAGGAATAAGGCCAGCCAGTCACAGAGTGACCCTCTAACACTGAGTCAAAGAAAACCTTTCCCTTTATGAGTTGCATATCTTAGGTATGTTGTTACAGAAAGCTCACTGACTCAAAAAATTGATGCTGAGAAATGGAATTATCTAAATGAAATTATTGTAGATAATTCCACTTATAGACTATACGATATTATTGCAGATGATTCCACATATAGACTATACAATATTTACACGTGGGTCTGGTTTATTTCACTTATGAGTATATCTTCAGGTGGCATCCATGCAAATATAAAGGCTTTGAATTTATCATTCTTTATAGATGAATAATACTCCATTATATAAAAATACCAAGATAGAAAGGTATAGCACAATTAAAAGAAAAACAAGAATTTGAGGACAAAGGGGGGGCAAGGAGAAAAGCTAGGAAACATGACAGGGGCAAAGGCATACATTTATATGCACAAGATGGTTAAGGCAATAATTCTGAGAATCTTCAGAAAGTTTTTGAAACTAGCAGTTAATCGGTAGGATTCTCACCCTGACTAACTATATATGTTGATACCTGTGAACTAAGCAACTGCACTGAAGATACCAATGTGTAGGGTCATGCTTGGAATGCCTGTCATTCTGGTCTTCTAAATACATACTGCTTGTCATGTCATACCAATTACTGCCATATAGTCTCTCAAGTAAATGTTTGTCTAAAAAATAGGTAATAAATGAAAACAAGAGACAAGAAAAAAATGTCATAGGACTGTCCTGTTACAATGCTGTATATGGTTAGATTTATAAATTTCTGTGTAAAAATATGTAATTGTTAAAATATTTTTAAATTTTAAAAAATATTTTAAATCTTTTTCTTCATATTTTGTAGAGACTTAAAGTTTAATATATCAATACTTGAAGGAAAATACCTGTTCCATGTTATGTCTAAGATTTTCAGACCGATAGTGAGGTTAAGCTCAACTGCCTATGTTGTAGGGTAATAATAATAATAAGCTTCTCTTCTGGAGGGTTAACAACCTAAGTTTGCAGACCAAGAATTAGAGAAAAAGAAGGGCTGCAAGGACAGCCAACATTTTGGCCCTAGCCTTTCAAGGTCAGTGAGGACTCAGGACATAGGAGAACCTGCTGTAACATTCTATAACTCAGTTGTGTCCCACATTTTCTGATCAAGGAGATTATGGGGTCACAGAGGAAAGTGATCGATGATGTAGTGTGTGCCTAAGGAGAGTCACATGGAGAGAAAACATTCTCTCAAGCTTTCACAGAGAGAAAATTGGTCAAGCAATGGCTGTGACTCATCCACATGGCTGACACTGACAAAGGATCTACCAACTGTGGCATAGGGTTTCAGGGTAAATCCTGAGGGGATTTGACTGACCTTATTAGATACATTTCTTAAAAGTTACATTTCTTGTTATATAAGTCTTGCTTTATCTTGGTCTTAGCCATCTAGCAGAAAAATATAATAACAAAGTAAAAAAGTAAAGCCATATTAATATGCTGCTGACAAGTACAGGGTTGTGAGTTCAATCCTGGTTACCGCAAAAAAAAAAAAAAAAAAAAAGGAGGGGAAGACATACGGAGTTGTATCTGAGTGGTACAGCACAACTAGGATATATCATTATGAAGCTTGGGGAGCTCCCATCATGATTTGCAGTGAGAAAATGGAAAAGGTTCTTTAGGGACACAACCGAAATTCATGAGGTCACAGGGGCATCATTCAGTGGCTGTGATAGCCACTGTTCATGTGGGTTCTAGGGCACTCAAATGGCCCCCAAACCTTGGTGTCATCCATGTGATGCTAGTTTGCCAGCATACACAATGCAATGCATTACAGAGTCATGTAAATTTCTATCAACATTTCAAAGGAAAGCTTGGAGCCAGGCGTGGTGGCACAGGCCTGTAATCCCAGCACTTGGGAGGCTGAGGCAGGAGGATTGTTGTGAGTTGAGACCAGCCTGAGCTACAAAGTGAGCTTCAGGCCAGCCTGAACTGCATATGAGACCCTGTCTCAAAAAAGACAAAAAAAAAAAAAAAAGACAAAGGAAAGCTTGGAACCAAGTGTGGATGGAATCCTGTAATACCAGCACAATGGGAGGCTGAGGCAGGATGCAAATTCAAGCCCAGCCTGGTTAATTCAGTGACATACCAAAAACTTGTCTCAAAAAAAAAAAAACCTCATCAGATCAGCCAGGAAGACTGTGTAGCGGGATTGGCATCCCTGCGAGCAGCCCTTGACAGAACACGTATGAAGCTTGAAAGGGAAGTTGAAGCTGAAGTTGCAACGGAGGCCACAGAAAGGTGAAGATCCCAGGAATATGGAATGTCTACTTAGGGAAGCTGCAGGCAATATGGAAAACCTGTCAAGAAAAAGGCCACCTGGACTGTGGCCAAGAGTTTCAAGGGCGGGACTTCTGGAGCTCCTGGGGGCCTGTATGATGCCACAGTGTACCCCAGAGTGAGGCCTGAAGACTTAGGATTCTGCATGCTCCCTGTCAGGTTTTGGTCTTGTTTTGCTCTGCTCCCTCTATTTCCCCATTTCTATTTCCCTATTCTTTTCTTTTGAAATGGGAATATTTATCCAATGGCACTGTACACTGGAAGAAAGTAACTCTCTTTTCTTTTTTGTCTATGTATTTAGTACAGGGTCTCACTACATAGATTGGACTCATAGTAATCCTCCTGTTTTCAGCCTCCCAAGCACTGGGATTATAGGCACATACCACCATGTCCAGTCTCAGTCCCTGACTCAGCACGCCCCCAGGGATGGGGCCAGCACAGCATGCTGGGGATCGAACCCCTGTCTCTGTGCCTGCCTAAGCAAGTACTTTAGTCCACTGAGCTATCTGGCCAGCCCTCTTTTTTGTTCTTGTAGGGACAGTTAAGTTTGTCTTAAATCTAAGAAGAGACTGGACTTGAACTTTTGAGCAATGCTGGCACTATTAAGACTTTGAGAACTCTTGGAGATGAACTTGAATACATTTTGCATTGTGAGATAGATAGGAACCTTTAGCATCTGGGGCAGAGCACTAGAGTTTGGATTTGAACTGTTTCCCAAATGCTCATATGTTAAAAGCTTGTTGTGTAGCATGGTTCTATTGGGAGGTGCTTTGCAACTTTAATTTAGTGACATACCAAAAACTTGTCTAAAAAACAAAAGGATGGGGTCTACTGGGACATCGTCTACCTAAAGTGGGAATGCCCTAAAGGGAGTCACGAGGTCCCAGCCCTGTTCTTGCATGCTCTCTGCCTCTCTGTCTCTGTCTCTCTCTCTGTCTCTCTTTCTCTGTCTCTGTCTCTCACTCTGTCTGTCTCTCTGTTTCTCTCTTTCTCCGTCTCTCCCTCTTTCCCTCCCTCTGTCATTCTCTGTCTCTGTTGTCTGTCTGTCTGTCTGTCTCTCTCTCTCTCTTTCTCTCCTCTTTCAGTTGTTTCCAGACCTGAAGTGAATGGCTTTGTTCCTCCAGGTACTTTGGTCATGATGTACCACCACAAGTTCAATGTAATGGGGCCAATCAGTCATAGATTTAATAAACCATTTCTTTTTGTAATGTGATTGTATTTTATTATAATAACAACAACAACAACAAAAAAAACCCCTAACATGATGATGGATATAAACACTGGTAGGGTGACCTTAATTAACATACTTATTCACTCAGTACATATTTATATGTCTAATCATAGCCTTTGAAGAGGTCACAGTTGAATGTGAAAGTCTGCAAATGAATGAGTACTGAGATCTTTGTGGATAGTATATTAGGAGAGAAAGAGGAAGAATGTCAGAATCAGATGGGAAACCCTGATTGGGGAACCCCAGATTGGGGAGGCAGTACTGAAGCTAAGATTTAAAGATGGGGAGCTACACAAAAATGGGAAAAGCACTTTAGACCAAATGGGGACATGTGGAAAGGTACAGTGGTGTGAAGCAGCTGACTCTTTAGGGAACTGCAGAGCAGTACACGAGGGCAAAGGTTATGTGTGGGAGAGAGGGAGGAGATGGGGTGGAAGAGGCAGGCAGAGGCCACAGCGTGCAAAGCCTTGGGTGCTATGCTTAAAGAAAGTGAACTTTACCACTAAAGGCTTGTGAAAACCACTGAAGGGTTTTAGGAGGCATAGCAATGTAAACAGAAGATTAGGTTTATGTTTACAAAGAATAGGCTGGGTGGGGGAAGGATTGTAAGGGGTGTGGCCTAGGATTGTAAGGGGTGTGGTCTAGAAGTAGGAGGTCCAAAAAGGAGAGAGACAGAGACAGAGACAGAGACAGAGACAGAGACAGAGACAGAGGGGAGAAGAGGGGACAGGAACGGAGGGGAGGAGAAGGGAAGGGAGGGAAAGGAGGGGAGGTGAGAGAGACAGACAAAGAGACAGAGACAGAGACAGGGCCAGAGATAGACTGAGCTAAAGTAACATTTTTTGATGTTGGGCTCACATTCCAAGCTTTGTACATGCTAAGAAAGCACTCTGCCACTGAGCCACTTCCCCATCTCCCACACTTCCCTTTTATTTAAGCTTTCAAAGCACCAGTGTTCTTGCTCTTTCTCAGTTTCAGGAAAATCTAACCCAAAAATCACACTTAAGCCATCAACCTACACAAGAGATTGACGTTGCAGTCGCAGAAAGGGCTCGAGTCACCCAGGGACTATGTACAGATAGGGAGGGTAGAGGTGACCACAGAGGCTGGAGGTAGGACGTGAGGCTCTCCGCATGTTCCAGCCGTTATGAAAGACTCCTTTGCCATTTGCTCTTTACTTGTCTGTCCTTCTCTATTCAGCTGCTAGGCCATCATAATTCTGTCACTAACTTCCTTACTCTAACCATAAAGATACTCAGTTGGGTGTAGGATCAGGAAAACAATAATAGCAAGGATTTAATGGCTTTATAGAGATATAACTCACTTATTATGTAATTCACCCATTTAAAGTGCATAATTCAATGTTTTTCACTATTGTCTTGAGATTATTCAACAATGATCACAGTCTAGTTTTAGAAGTTTTGCCCTTCAAAAAGAAATAGTATTCAATGCCCATTAGCAGCCACTCCCATTCCACAGCAATGATTTTTTAAAAATATTACTATTATTGACTCTTTTTTTTTTATGTATTTGGTAGATTCAATAGGGTCTACAGGGTCTCACTACAGTATAAGTACCGCGCGCTAACCGATTGCGCCACTGGAGCTCCAGGGTCTCACTACATAGATTGGACTTACAGTGCTTCTCCTGTCACTGTCTCAGTGCATCCCGGGAGCAGGGCCAGCACTCCTCCCCCACCCCCTCCTGCCACTGTGCTCTGCCTAAGCAGGAGCTTTAGTCTGATGAGCTATCTGGCCAGCCCTACCTACTCTTTTTAAATGTAAGTAAACCAACTTCACTTTTCTGAGGAATGCTTGTGTGCATTCCTGAAGTAAGCATTCCTTGAATGGAAGTGATAAGATACTCTGGTAGAGCAATAGCATTGTTTTCTTTTTAATTCTTTATTTAAAGACAATTCCAAGCTTACAAAAAACGTTGTGACACTACAATGAACTTCTTTATCCCCTTGACTCAATTCCTCAACTGTTCATAGTTTTCTCTTTTCTATTTGCTTAGACTCAATCTCTCTCTCTCTCTCTCTCTCTCTCTCTCTCTCTCTCTCTCTCTCTCTCTCTCTCTGGGGAATTAAACCCAGAGACTTCACTCTGAGCTACATCCCCAGCTTTTTTTTCTTTTTTTTTTTTTTGAGTCAAATTTGTGATCTTCCTGTCTCAGCTTCCCAGAGTACTGGGATTACATGTCCACCCCACTGCACTTGACTAGCAATACAGTATTCTTATCCATGATGTGATTTTAAAAATCATTAAATGGTCATATTTTAGAATATGTTATAATAAAACATGCACTGGCACTAATTCCCATCAAAAAGTCTTCCTTGCACCAAGCACCTTTACCCTGACCTGGTCACTCTAGGAAGCAGTTCTGGAGGGGCTCTTGTGTGAGTGTCTTAGCTGCCTGTTGCGGCTGCCCTGATGTCCTGAATCAATTTCTTTCATAATCACTTTGACTTTGCTGGCTAGAAATCCCCTAATAAAAGATTTAGCAAGTAAAGCGGATGAGGATACATGCTAATGGTTTTTCGAACCTTTGTGCTGATGCCACTTGATAGCAGCATCTGCCATATTTTTGGTAGTACTTCATAAAGACATTCTCGAAACAGGATTTCCAGAACTGCTTCAGAAATTGGTAAAAATGATAGGCTAGGAAAGTGTGCCGGGGGGGGGGGGTATTTAGAAGGAGATTAATAGCAATGTGAGTTTAAATGCAATACATTCCTAAAATATTTAAATGTTCCCTGCATATTTTGATCACACATCTTCTTTGTTTTGATCCTCAATCGTCCTCAGCGTGGCCCATGGAAGGACCTTTAAGCTGGTCCCTGGGTCTTTTGGGCCTGTCCTGGTTATTTTTGAGCATCACCTTGCTTTCCAGCAACACAAGATGCTCCAGACTCATCTCGTCCACTCTTTTTTTTTATTTTTTATTTTTGTTTTATTGAAGTATAAATATCAATGAGACAGTTTTAAGATACCTTGACAAGACGGATTTGATAAATTAATACATTGCAAACTGTTTTCATAATGTTTTGGTATCATAGAAGGTGCATACATGATATTATACTTACAGACATTATTATACCATATGTCTCTTATCACTAAATTAAGAGAGTGTAGCTGTTTGCGTATCTTATTTTTTATACCTGAATTACATCAAAGATTCAATAATTAATGCTCTAGCCGGGCATGGTGGCGCATGCCTGTAATCCCAGCACTCGGGAGGCTGAGGCAGGAGGATTGTTGTGAGTTCGAGACCAGCCTGAGCTACAAAGTGAGTTTAAGGCCAGCCTGAACTGCATAGTGAGACCCTGTCTCAAAAAAAAAAAAAAAAAAAAAAAAAAAAAAAAAAAAAAAATAATTAATGCTCTTGTCCACTCTTGAATCTACGTTTGAATATTAGCTTACTGTGGTTCTGATAATACATTACTGAGGTACGAATAACAGAAGCTTATTCTCTCAGAAGTTTGGAATCCAGAAGTCTGAAATCAGTGTCACTGAGCTGAAATCGAGCTGTTGGCAGGACTGTGCTCCCCTTGTGGGGAGGCTCTTGGGATGACTCCCTGCCTCCTGGGTAGGGTAACTGCTGACTCTTACACTTGTGGTTGAATGCTCCCAACTTCTGCCTTCATGGTCACAGGGTCTCCTCCTCTTGCCTGTAATTTCTTTCTCTTATGAGGACACCACACCTATGATGACATTTAGTGTCCACCCAGATAATTTAGGATAAATCTCTGATTTTAAAACCCTTACCTTGTGAATGAGGGTTGGCATAGTGGTAGAACACTTACCTTGCATGTGTTGAGACCCTGGGTTCTTTCCCCAGTACAAAGCAAAAAACAAACATGAACAAAACCTTCATCATAAATGTGAAAACATTTCTTCCAAATAAGGTAACATTTAGAGCTCCAGGGACCTACCACATCCTGGAAGCCACCATTTCTTTGTTTTCTTATTTTATTTTATTTTTGCCATTCCAGGGATAGAACTCAGGACTTTGCCCTTGCCAGGCAGGTGCTTATGCCATTGAGCTATCTCCCTGGCCCAAAGCCACCATTTCTTGAAGAAGTCCTATTGCCTTATTAGTAGAGAAGGGATATTGGGGAAGTGAGCTGTGAATGCTAGGTACACTCCTTAGTTATTAGATGTCTTTATTTCTAAGCACTTTATGCAGATAGAGCTAGGAACTTAGTTATAGCTACACACCTGCATGTATGCCAACATACATATGTAAATATAGGCACATTTGTTGCACATATTTTACCTTATTTCTTTACATTAAGAACCACAAGATTTGGCCAGCCAGAGCTCAAAAACTAAAAAGCTAAAGCCCTGCTTAGGCAGATGCAAGGTTTGATCCCTAGCATGCCCTGCAGGCTCTGTCCCCAGGGTGCACTGAGACAGCAACTGAGACTGGGCCTGGTGGCACGAACCTGTAATCCAGTACTTGAGAGGCTGAAGACAGGAGAATCACTACAAGTCCAATCTGTGCAGTGAAATCCTATACACCGTGTCCTAAATACATAAAAAAAAAAAAAAAAACAGGAGGTTACACCAATACCTCCTATCCTAATCTCATACTGTAGTATTTATTCTAGACTTCCCCCTTCCTACATTTGCAAGTCAAGTATACTTCTCTCTAACATTATGATAGATATAATTTACTTATTTGTTCCATTCCCCTGTACCCAATCTCCTGATCACACTAGCTAATGCTACTTAGGTCTGTCACTGCCAACAGGGATGAATCTCACAGGGAAAGGGAAGGATATACAGGGTTTCCTTTCAAAAACAGAAACAATATCATTTATTAGAGGAGTAGACTTGTCTGTGTTGAAGATAAACCTTTTTTCTATTGGGCTCAAAGCCCTTCTGCTTGGGATCTACATTTGTTGTGCTCACAGAGAGGTTCACAAGTCCTTTTAATGAATGACTTTTATAAGGTGACATCCTCAAGAACTTCCATCTGAAAGTCTTTAAATTGACAGGGAAAGGTTCAGAAGTTCCCCCATAGCTTACATATTCACATTTCATGCTGTGGTTTTTTTCATCCTTTAAAAAAATGTGAGTTACTAGACATCCTGGTTCCTAAATTGCTTATAGACATAAAATGCTTTTCTCACTTGGATGAACATCTTTATACTTAAGAACTAGAAGACCCTGGGGGAAACAATTTTCAAATCCACCCAGAGACAGTAACTAACATCATTTTGCCCCTCAATAACCCCCTTTTGATGTTGTTAATGGATGAAGGGTGGATTTCAGTGGAGCCATTTGAATTCTCTTAGATAAATGCTAGACTTATATTTCTGTCATATAATATCATTGTCTGAGCCCTAAAGTGTTTTTGTTGTTGTTGTTGTTGTTTTTAATGGGGAAATAGAGACTGTGTGGTTGTGTGGAAAGCAGTGGGAAACTGGTTGGTTAGAATACATTTGGGTGACTTTGCTGGACAGAGTCTCTGGATTTAAACAACAACAAAGTGGAGAGTAAGATCTGTATCTGAGCTGTCGCAATCCCTAGGCTGCTTAAGCATTAATAACATTCCAAAAATGCAACAGACTTTGTTTTCACTGCTATCGCGTATGCCAGGCATCTGGGGTGAGATGAGGAAAATGGAAACCTGAAAGCCTCTGAAACTGGAATAATCAGAGTAGCTTCTGCTAACAGGGACTGAGCTTAATTTTTCTGCTTCAGCTACAAAGATTCAAAAATCAAAGGGAGGAAATTCAAAAAGGAAAACATGTCATTGTGTACTGTACATCCCAGTTCTAAAAAGAAAGTCCTGTACCTGGTCGTGAAGGCAGAAAGAGACAGTTTTACAAGAACTTAGCTATGCACTCTTTCAAAGCAAAAATTAAAAATGGGTCCCTGCATGTGTTGTGACCCTAGGGCAGAGAGGATTTCCCTAACACTACACAACTTAAACCTTCAGGGAGTAGAATCCACTCCGTAGTGGCCACCCAGCAAGTCCATGTGAGGTTTCAAGGACAGTGTGGTCCTTTGGAATACTTTGGAGACTTTTTTTTAAATTAAGTTCAGAGTGGCTTAATGAACTGCATAAAATTTTAGGCTTGTGACCATAGCAACACTTTTTCTCCTATCAAAACTAGAAATACTAGCTATGTATTATCTACTTTTATACTGTAATTTGACTTCTAGGGATACAGGGTTTTAAAAAAATCTCTCTCAGTGATCTTCCAATGCAATCCAAAAGGACACGTCATCAGTACAGTAATGATATTAGTAGGTAACCCTTTGAAATGGCCATGTTGGAGGATCAAGTCATGTTTGAGCTATTTGGAATATACAGAAAATTTTAATTCCTTTTGTTTTACTCTTTCTCTCATTTTACCAGTGAGGTAACAAAATCTGATTTGCAGCAGGTCTCTTGCCTCCAATTTTCCTGCTTTTTCTTCTCTCTTTCTCTCTCTCTCTTTCCTGTGTTCACACTAAATGAGTATCGACTTTTTTTTTAACCAATAACATTAACCCTAGAAACATGCCTTGACCTTCCAATGTGGCCATTTCAAAGGGACAGTGCCATTTGCTGCGAAGTTCTGGTTTTATTTATTTACAGTGAACCTCATTATTGCGTTGGTCATGTCTCATATTTATTTCTCAAAGCAAATGTTTACGACTGAAATGCTAATGGACGTTACCCGTGAGTGGATAAGGTAAATGCTAATATCACCATTTAGAACACTGGTGCTCGAGAAAGGGAGGCGGGGAAGCGGGGAGTTGAGGCTCCACGCGTGCACACGCCAGCCTGGCAAGGGGCGGGCTCAGGGGCCTGGCTCCACAACAAAGCAATGCTTTCTTCTTGTGCTTTTTTTTCTTTTAAACCCCCTGATATTTAATTTATATTGAATTTCTGAAAACAAAAGACAAGCATGAGATGTTTTAAGGTTTTTAAGCCACAGGGTTTTTAAAGTCTGTAAAATAAAATATTCTTACGTAATCTGTTTCAGGGTTATATTTGCCTCAGTACAAGAAAACTATGATTGGTAAAAGCTACAGATATTGAGGTCAAAAGAAAACATTCTTCAATACCCATTGTTTAATAATTCAATGCGAACCCTCCTTAGTATGCCTCCAAAAAATCATTACTGTGAGAGGAGCAGCTGCCTCGGGGCGCAGATAGGAGACAGTACGCGCGGGGCTGCAGGGCTGCAGGGCTGCAGGGCTGCAGGGGCACAGACGCCGAACCTGCTCTCGTCTTGACTGCTACCCTGGCAGGAAGAAACAGTCTCTCCTGCGCATCTGCTTTGTGCGCGGTTGTGAATGTGAACGTGGCGGCACTTCCTGAACAGATTGGTAGCTGCTATGTAAACCGTTGGGTGGAAGAAACAGTTCCATTTGCACTCTCCTCTGGTTGGGCTAAAGAACTTGAAAATTCTATTTGTTTGATTAAAGATTAGGGCCTTGCACCTTAGAAAGGTCAGGGGTATTGTTTGTTGGCGGAGCAAAATGCTGTGATTGGCAAGCATTGTATTCTCAGGCACTTCAGTCTCACCCTCACTCTGCTCAAGGGCTTCTATCCCGGTTTCCCTCTGTATTCTTCTTATTGTAAATTATTTGACTAGACCGTCTGATTCATAGGCTCTGGGAACCACATCTGGTTGATTCACCAGTGCATAATGAGCATTTAGCCAAGTATGTGGCGCATAGTGAGACTGAATGAAGAATCTAAAGGCCGCTATATCCTGCTTGTGGCTCTGAGTTGGTTACTGCCCAAAGCTCATCTGAGTTTTCTAGGTTGAATTCACCACAAAGAGCTGGAGAGTCCATTATCTTGTGTGGGCAATGCCCCTCCCCAGCCCTTCTCACTGCCATTTGGAAAGCAGACTCCTGCTAACCCCTTTCTGCTGTCCATCAAAAATCCTTCCCAGCCAGGTAGAAAAAATTGGCACTTTGACACATGACTCTTAAAGGACTCACCAATACCCATTCTGGAAATGCAAAAATCTCCCACCACCACCCACACACACATCCAGAGCAGAAGCTAGGGAGAAGTGAAGCCTAGGGCATCAGCTAGGGACACCAGTGTGGCCCAGAGTCAGTTCCTTGGAACGGGCACTCCCAGATAAAAACAGTCCAGCTACGTGCTGACCTCAAGAGGTGGCAGGCTGCCGACCAGGAATGATGTGCAGTCTGCAGAGAAACAGGGAAAGGAATGCCAAAGCTAAAGAGAGTCTGGGGCAGGAGGAAGGAGGGAAGGAGTCAGGAGTCAGTGTGAGACAGGGTCTTGGATGCACAAGGTCTCCTAGCCAACCCCATTTGTGCCTTCATTTCAACACAAATCATGTGCTTTGGCCATATTTTCTCATGTAAAGGGACCCACACCACAGGGAGCAGATATGAAGGAAAGCAACCAGTCAAACAGAACTGAGGTCACTAGGGTCAGGATGAGGGCATAGGACAATGGTTCTTGTTAAAATGTGCAAATCACCTGGGGAGCTTTGAAATCATGGATGCCAGAGACACCCTTAGAGATTCCTATTTAATGGGACCGGAGAGAGGTTTAAGAATCAGTAGTGATTAAAAGTTACCCAAGTGATTTAATGCGGAGTCAGGGTTGAGAACCACAGGCTTAAGAGATCAAGGGAGGGTGAATGTCAAGCAGGAGAAAGCTGCTCCTCCCTGTCCCACAGCTAGACTCTCATCTGCTGGCTCAGCTTACCCCAGCCTCTGTGACCTGGTCTTAGTCTATTCCTAGGCCAGAGAGATCTAAGGAAGCTGCAGTAGCTCAAGGGTGATTGGAATAGTATCCTCCACTTTCTTCTTTTGGCAACCAGATTATGACCCCAGTGAGTTGATGACTGAAAACCTCATTTTGTAAGATGAATGAAATTAGGGTGTAATAAATAGAGTGGCTTTCACTTCAGGCCAGGGTTTTCAGGAGCAAATAAAATACAAGCTGTTCAGTTAAATTTTAATGTGAAATAAACAATCATCATTTTCTTAGTAGAAGTGTGTCTCATGAAATATTTAGGACATATTTAGACTTTAAAAAGTACTTTTTTATCTGCAATTCAAATTTAGCAGAGTGTCTTGTATTTGATTCACAATCCTACTTCAGACCCAAATGTTATGTTTGAATTTGAGTACAACACTAGTGTTTTATAATAGAATAAAAGGACTGGGTTATTGTACATGAATCGGAGGGCTATTGGTCTCAATTGTCCAGAGATGTCTTAAGTTACCATTTGCTTTGTCAGTAAGTAGTTCCCCCTTTACTCTTGTAAGTGTCTAGCTTGAATAAATGATATGGTCATGCTATGCAAGGTGGCCTGGGCTGTGAACAGTGGGTTATTCCTTTAAAGGACACAAGTTCTGGTTTTCATGGTAGCACTTGACCAAACAGAATATGAACTCCTGGGCTGTTCGTGTTAAACCTCTTGCCACTTGCTGACTCGCTATTCCACTCTGTGAGTCCTGTAAGGGGTGAAAAAGCCTCTCTCTGCCATGAGCATACCTTGCATTCTGCTGGGAGCAATACATCTTCAATCTGCTTTGGATGAAAGGAGTCCTCTTCCCCAGCATCTAGAGACTAAGGCATATAGCAGGGAAGCAGCACTTGTATTCACCTATTCCTGGAGTGTGTTATCTGCCTGTGAAGCCCCATTTTTGAAGTCTAGCTTCAAAAGTAGGAAATCATTATTTTACTAGATGAAAACATTCAGTACTAAACTGTTGTTTGTTCCCTAATGTTGTTCTGTGTCCCTTTATTTTTTTATTTCTTTTTCTTTCTTTGTATTGGTATAGGGTCTGCAGGGTCTATAGGGTCTCACTGTGTAGCTAGGACTTGTTGTGATTCTCCTGCTTTCAGCCTCCCAAGCGCTGAGACCACATCCAGTCTCAATCACAGTCTCAGTGTGCCCCGAGGGCAGGGCCACACTGCAAGCCAGGGATTGAATCCCAGCTGCTGCACTCTGTCTAAGCAAACGTTTTAGTCCGCTGAGGTATCTGGCTGTGTCCCTTTAATGATAGAGGCCTGACCATACAACCCACCTAAGGCAGCTCAGAAAAATCTGGCTGGCATGTCTCCAGCCTGCCTCCCTGTGTGCGCGCCCACCTGTTACTGACGAGCATGAATTCTGTGAGTACTTTTGTGGTGCACTCAGCACCCGATAGTCACCTCAGTTGCCTTCTTGCCTTGGCCTTGGACTTTCTTCTCTGGTATATGAAATGTTCCCCTCTGTATGTGTTTCTCTGCTTGACTTAGGACTCTGTAGACCCCTGAGTTACAATGTTCTCGAAGCTTTAAGATGTGTAAGATATATACCCTTCATTATCTTTGGCTCCATGGGGCCCCTCAGAACGTTATGTATGAGGTCCTCAGCACTCTAGTTCCTTTCTGGTCATCTCATTGGGAACAACATTCTGCCTGGGTAACGTCATTCACAGCCTCGCGATGCTATTCAAGTGCCCCAGGCCTCAGCAGCATGAGAATGCCATGCATGGTTCTATTTATTCTCCCCAACAGTTACAGCCCACTCAGGGCAACATACTCCTGAAAAGAAAGTAAGACTCTGGTGAGTCCTTGCAGGTCACTTTCTGTACATTCTGATCTCCAGATTTCTTAGACAATCTTGCTGCCATGGATGGTTAAAGTGGATGGCTGGTCTTTCTACTGACACCTAGACAGTGCCAGAAGAACAAACGGGAACAAATAACTTGAAATTAAAAAATAAATAGTAGTCACTTCGATTCTATTTGCAGATCTTTGACTTGTTAGATTGACTTATTATAGCTTCATCTTCCTGTATAACCAATGGGGATACCCATAGCTTCACACAGATCAGGATGGAAAATGATGGGAGAGGCTGAGGAGTTGGCTCAGTAGAATAAGCACTTCCCTGGCAAGCACAAGGGTCTGAGTTCAATCCCCAGTTCCACCAGAAAAAAAAAAAAAGAAAGAAAGAAAGAAAAAGAAAAAAGAAAAAAAAAATGACAGGGAAAGGACCTCCGAGACAACCTCAGTCAGGCTGAACATCAGACCACTCCATATGGTCCATGCAGAGCTCCTGCTTTGAGCTGCCAGACAACTCAAGGCTGAGAGCTGTCTGCATGTCTGGATCTCCATGGTTCTCCTGTTCCCAAGATCCCTGCTGTGCACGCCACCCACCTCCTCCAACACCACCTGTTACCCTGGCGGGATGGTCTCAACAGTGAGTGCCAGGCCCCCGGCACACCCTCCATCCTCTGTGAGCGAGCAGTCTCTCCAGCTTGGCCTGCTTCTTTGCCATATCTGCAGCTGAGACCGCCACTAAGCACCTGGTCACCACTGAGGTTTAGGTTCAGCCTTCCAGGGTATCCTTCAGCCAGATTCTTTTCTAGCTCTCATTTCAGCAGGGTGGCAGGGAAGAAACCAAGGCAGAAAAGCGGAGGAACAACCCCTGAGGGGTGCTGGGAGAGAACAGGGAATATGTGTCACATCACCCTGGTTCCTGATCACCTTTTTTTGTGCCCTTCTTTCTTATTACCAATTCACTGAGGCTGGATGTGGTAAGTCAAATCCTGCTGTAGAACTTAAAATAGAAAAAACAATTCAGAGATCCCATACCTGAAAATTAACACAATATAAGCCCTTAAAACTAAGCAGAGTGTTCTTAGATATTCCTAAACAGTGAGGTGGATTAAAGCATAATTTTTGAGACAGGGTCTCACTATGTAGCTCAGGCTGTCCATAAACTCATTGTGTAGACAAGGCTGCTCTCAAAATCATGGCAATCCTCTTGCCTCAGCCTCTTGAGTGCTGGGATTACAGATATGCACCAACACGCCAGGAAAAATCTAATTTAATTTACCAAAAACATAAATGTAGGAACTTTTTCAAAGAGTTTGTTGAGGGCAAAACTATATCTTATAAAACAAATAAATGGAAGATTTAGTGAACAGACTGTTCTATTAAGTTAGTAAAGGTGTGAATTATTTCTGATGTGTCAGCCATATAGAATTACAAAATGAAATCATTGCAGTCGTTACTGGGCCACAGAAGAAACATGTCTCTCTTTTAGACTCTGAAGTATGGCCCAGATATCTCTGAACATAACTCCCAATGGTCCTTCGCTAATTGATGCGTGCTGGAGGAACAGCTGAGCAATCTAGTAATGCCCCACTGACCCATATCTACTGCTGCACAGTTCAGACCGGTGAGTCAGATGGAAATGTGATGCAACCATTGTCTTGATAGAATCCTTAAAGGTAGCAGTTCTCTCCCCAGGATGCAGTATTGATTTTGCTTTACTATCCCAATCAGGAGAGGTGCTTCCAAAACATTGCACTTAGTCTATCATAGTGACCATCACTGCATGGGTCAGAAGCTAATGTGACAGTTCTGTCATCTGCCTAGTATGTCTTCCCCAATGAAACACATAGGAACTTGAGAAATAACCGTATGTGGGATCCATGGGCCTGTTGGATTCACTTTAGGATACACCTAGATCAAAATGTCATTTATTCCCTTACCTCCATAAATGTCCTACTGGGCTTTGGGTCCTTAGAGATTAGTGTCAGCTAATAGCCAATTTGAGGCTATTTTTATTTCGTAGGGCTTCCATAACAAATCTCCAGAAGCATGGGAGCTTTAAACAATAGAGATGTATTCTCTCATAATCCCAGAGGACAGACATACAAAGTTAAACACTGGCAAGGCTATTCTCCATCCAGAGGCTCTGAAGGAAGCTCCTTCCTCCCTGCTTCCAGCTGATGGAGCTTCTGGCAGCTTCCATTGCTCCTTGGCTTTTTTTCCAGATAGCTCAAACCCTTGTTTTTATCCTCACGTAGCTTTCTTAAGTCTCCATCTCTTTTGAGGACATTTCCTTTGGATTTGAGTTCTGTCTCAAGTCAAAATGATCTCATTTTGATCCCTGGCTTATAGTTCTGTATGCAAAGATCCTATTTCCAAATAGATCACATCCTGAGATTCCTGATGAACATGAATTTTCAGGGACATTTTCAATATACTACAAATATAACATCTTGAAATTGCATAAAAGTATCTTTTTCCATTTTCCTTGTGTGCAACAGGCCATCTACTAAATGAATGTAGATCCTTTGTGGAAGGTTTATAAGAAGATTATAATATTGCTTTTATTGTAATAGTGTAATGTTCTTTTAAACAGCAAAATTTCACTTTTACTCAGGGGTTCATCAGCTTATAAATTGGTTTAGGTACCAGAACTGACTGAGGGAGCATATGAAATCAATTTTAGGAAAAAAGCAAACACAAAATAATAGTAGTACACATCTAAAAGACTCTGAAAAGTGATTTTAGGAAAAACCTAACATCAGGTTGCAGAATTTTCTAGCATACTTAACAGCGTCCAGGTAACTAACTGGTTGCTTTCCTAGGGTAAAGTCACAAAAAGGCAGAGCATAACAGTTAAAACAACCACAAAAAAGAAAATGAACTGAAATAAAAACAAAAACAAGGCAATACAGGTTTTCTTATGCTCTCCCACCTGAACTCCTAATTAGGTTTTCCTTTTTCCAGATCAAAATCTGGATTAGGGAGTATACCAGCTGGGTGGATGCCCAGGACATCAATTAATAAGTAGGCCGTAGAACATCAATAGAATACATTGCCTATATGGTGTCAATTAGTGCAGATCTCTACAAGAGAAATTTTAATATAACTGGACAAAATGCAATGTAATTATATTCCCATCTAACTAAATAGTAATCTGAAGTGGGAATTTAAAAATACTGTATTTCTCTCTCTCTCTCTCTCTCTCTCTCTCTCTCTCTCTCTGTGTATATATATGTATATATACCTTATGTAAGGAGATATATATATATATATATGTATTTATTTATATTAAACATTTAGAGCATGCAAGTTTGAAGAGAGGTAAAATTACTGGATTCCCCTTCATTCCCCTTCCTGACCTGTCTTGGTCTAGCTCTGCCTCCCTGTCCCTGTCTATGAACATCATGACTCTCGACTGGTTTCTCCCACCTCTCAGCTATTATTAAAATTCCTTTGAGTTAATGTCTTTTCTATTTGATGTCCTGACTTATGGATTATTTAAAGTAAAGGGACATTAAGCATGGAACTGGCTAGATCAAGTTAGCTAGCTCCCCCTTTTCTCCAGGGAAAGATGGTAACCCTTGCAGAAGTTAGCAAAGCGACTGGTTTAATTGCTTCCTGTGAGCTCATAGAACTCAGAAATATACCTAAGGCTGTGACTTAGAGCACGGCATAAAAATGTCATGAAGGATTTTATAAATGTTAGCTGCTTCTTGAAGTATTCATTAATGTCTAATAAGAAATAAAACTTCTATTTTAGCTCATTCATCTGAAAGAGGAACACAAAAATAATTTTAGAAAACAGACATGCTTTGTACAGCCAAAAAGCACATACCTCGCAGGCTGTCAAATGTTAATTACTGGTTTAATCTAAAGTACTATAAAGTTAAGGACATTAGCACAGATAAGCCATAGACTAAGGCCTGGGTAGAGCAAGAATAACGCAATTCACCAGCCACCACCACACAAGACACGAGCAGCTGCACACATAATATGGTGGCCAGATGGTGCTACAATGTTGGAGCAGTGGCTTGTCAAATGGCAGGGAGGAGGGGGGAGATTACTTTAGGAGGAGATAATAGAAAGGTGCATTATCTGTACAGAATGTAAAACATTAATAGAAGTCTATTCTAGTTTCAAATCACTTAAGAGCACTTCTACTATAGTTTACATCTGACCCCATGGAACTACATTTCCCATCTTTTAAAAATAGATTTGAAAGTGATTGTAAAAGTCTAAGAATGAGAACTTGAGTTTCTTTTGCTTTTCCTTTTCTTTTTTTCTTTTTTGTATTTAGGACAAGGTCTATAGTATCTAGGGTCTTACTGCATAGATCAGTCTCATAGTGATCCTCCTGTCTACAGTATCCCAAGTGCTGGGATTACAGGCTCTCGCTGCCATGTCCAGGTCAAAGTCTCAGCTTGCCCTGGGGGTGGGAGCTGGAAAGGTAGGCCTGGGGCTCCTGCGTTTACCTAAGCAGGATCATTAATCTGCTGAGCTATGGTTGACCCTTCCCTCCCTCTCTGCCTCCCTCCCTCCCTCCTTTCTTCCCTCCCTCCCTCCTTCCCTCTTTCCTTCTTTCCTTCCTTCCTTCCTTCCTTCTTTCTGTCCTTTCTTCTTTCTTTTCTTTTCTTTCTTTCTTTCTTTCTTTCTTTCTTTCTTTCTTTCTTTCTTTCTTCCTTCCTTCCTTCCTTCCTTCCTTCCTTCCTTCTGTGTTTCCTTCTTTCCTTCCTTCCTCTCTTTTTCTTTTGAGATAGGATGTCACTATGTAGTTCAGATGAACCTAAACTCACTAAACAGACCAGGCTGGCCTCAGGCTCACAGCAGTTCTCCTACCTCAGCCTCCCTAGTGCAGGAATACAAGCATGTGCCACAGTGACCCACAAGTTTCTTCAGTTTCTGCCATTCTGTGGGATATTTTGAGGTCTTTGTGCTTAAAATTGAAAAGTGGAGAAATAGAATGAACTGCAAGGTATAATATTACCATTGATAAATGAAATTTTTAATTTGCACATGAAACCTATTACTGATATTAAATATTTTTAAAATTGATACTCAGGAGGCCAAGAGGCAGGACACCAAGTGTGAGGTCAGCCTGAGCCACATAAGTAAGACTGCATTTTAAACAAGCATCTCCAGATTCATTTTCCTTTCTCGATTGGTAGTTATTTTAAAGTTAAAAAAAAGAATCAAGATATTATGATTTATGTTAAGATTTAGCTGTTGCCTTAACTGAACTTTTGCGAATATATTTAATTTTTTAATATTCATTTATTAATTACTACTTAACTATGCACATAAAATACTATGGTATCAAACTATAATCAAAGGATCAAAGTCCAAACCTCTAGGTAGATATAAACACTATTTAGTTGTGCCTTTGTCTTTTTTAATATTATACTAATAAATGAATCAAAAAAATTTTTGAAGTGGGATTTCCTTTGTTGCCCAAGGTACACTTGAACTTGCAGACTCAAGACATCCTCTACAAGAAAGGAGTAAGGTTAAAAGGGAGGGTAAGGGAACAAGAAAGAATATATTAATCAAATTATATCATGAATTTTCTGTGGCCAATGTGATCATTACATATATCTGAAATGCACCAGTAAAATCAGATTTAAAAAATAAAGATTTGGGGCTGGGGAGATAGCTCAGTGGAATAAGCACTTGCCTGGCAAGCTCAAGGTCCTGAGTTTAATCCCCAGGGGAAAAAATAAAAGATTCCATGCTTCAGCTCAGGCCCCCCAAAGTGACACTATATGTGCCAGGCCCATTGTATCTGGCCTATTTTATTTTTGTACTGGAATGATTGTACACATAAAGTTCAATAAAAGAAAATTCTACTTGCATTTCGATGGTGAACATTATTATGGTTATTTTTCATTTCACAGGTATTATCAAAACAGATGCCATTGAACACAGGAAGGAAATTTTTGAAATGATCAGGTCAGGCTTCAAATAGAGTTGGGCATAAATTAACTTGATAACATAAAATATTAATGATAGGCGCATGGGAGCTTATTACACTACCCTCTCTACTTCTGTACATTTTTTACATGACAAATATTTTTCAAGAAATTGTGAGATCATAGATGTGCCAACTAGCCTGATCTGATCTTTACATATAGCATACGTGTATCAAAATGTCCCATTGTGCTCCATAAATATGTGCATTACTACATGTCAGTTACAAGGGTTTCTTTTTTTAAGTTTTAAGTAATTGAGATCACATGCAAGAATTGAAATGCAGGTTTCTAGAAGGATTAGAGAGTCAGGATCCTAAAGGCTGCCGGCAAGCAGGATGAAAGGTAACCAGAGGTTGGACCTAGGTAAATTCGTGCTTAGAGCTCATGTAAGAGACCTGCTTGAGTGTAGGGATGTGCAGGCAGCTCCAGTCAAAAGATTGTTTAGGGAGTTGATGTGGAGAAATTTGTAGTTGTCGACATGAATTATGTACCTACATATGTATGTATAGACGTGTGTATGGTGCTAGAGGATCAAATTCAAGGGTGCTCTAGCACTGAGCTCCTTCCCCAGTCCCTCTTTTATTGTTTGAGACAGGGTCTCACTAGTTTTCCCAGGTGGGATGTGAACATCTGCCTCAGCTTCCCTGAATGCTGGGATCATGGGGCGAGGCTACCCCACTTGACCAACATGAACTTTAAAATAAGAAAATGAGTTCTCGAGTCATTATTACTATTGTGCATACCCTTGGAGATTCTAGGATAAAATAATCTATAGTTGACTGTTGTTTTTTTTCCTTTGTGGGCTATACCCAAGAATTTCATTAGGAAAAAGGGAATAAATAGTAATAATTGAGACCCCTCTCATAGCTACACCCCCCCAACACAAAAACAGAACAAAATAGGAAGACCTGAAGCGTTCTGCTGGTAAATAACCTTCCTCTGGAGCCTGCTTCAGTTAATGAGATCCTTTATCACAGAATTATCACATCCCTATAAAGTAGAATTCTTGGCTTTCTACAATAAAGAACAAAGTGCAAGGGTTATAGAGTTCAGAGTGGAGGCCAATTCAGGCGGCACAGATGAGTTCTGGTTCCCTGTTCCCTCCAGGTGCAGTTGTGTGTAGTAATTTCTGAGAGTCTGCACTTGGGGACCTGTTTGCTAAATTTGAGGTCTCCCACTGAGAGCTATAGAAGTGTAATGTTGTTTTTATGGTTTTTCTTTTTTCAGAAAATGAGCTATTTGTAAAGAACCTTAATTGAATGGGTTTCTGAGTTGCTTCCTGAGAAACAACTTTTTAATATTGTCTTTAAAAAAAAATTACATTGATCTCTCTATATCACTTCTGTTCCTGACAGCTGAGGATCTCTCCCTGGCCAGTTTTCTTCTTCAAGATTCCCCTTCCTTTTTATTGAGCACACTTTTCTCTTTATCTCTTCCCTTTCTGTTTCTCCCCCTCAGTTAGTACTTTTGTGCAAATTCCTTGGGCTCTAGAGGCTAATGATACCTCAGAGTGCATTTAACACCACTCTTCTATTGGACAGATGAGGAAACAGAAGCTCTGGTTGGGCAATTTGTCAGAGACATCTCGACAAGGCCATGGCAGAGCTGGGTCTAAAATGGAGGTTTTGCCTCTTAATCGAGGACTGTCGCACAAAACTATGCTGTTGCCATGGTTCTGAAGCCAGCAAATCAGACAGGTTTGCATGCTTATGGATGGATGAATGCACTGCATCAAACAATAGCTTTTTCCATGAGAAGAAAACAGACTGAAATTGAGTCTGTGTACTACATGTGGTGAAAGAAGTAGAAGAGTGTAGGCTGCTGCCCTGTCAGGGGAGGGCCAGGAGGACTTGCGAGGGGGTGGACAGAGACTTAGGTGCGGCCCTGGCTCCACTGTGTCCCAGATGGGTCATGTGGGAAGCCCTTTGGCTGCATGACACTGTTATAGGCACCCTGTGGATTTTACATCACCCAAAGCTATAAATGGTTTTGCAAGACAGAGAGAGAGAAAAAAAAAAGAATTACAGGTCTCCCACAGCCCACAAAAATATGCTCCACCTAAAAAGCAGCCCATAATTTGGCTGCATCCAGCTGGGTTAAAAAAAAATTGGAGCCAAGGTTGCCGTGTATTGTCCTGAGAGGTGGCCTTGCATTAGCAGGAATGAAAGAAATAAAAAAATTGCTCACAATGGGATAGATTTGCTGCATAGGGAAAGCTCTAACAGTTGCACAGCAAGACCTTGGCGTCAGCCAGGTTACATCTACTAGCTACATTAAAATCACTGCCAAGCTATTATTTATAATTTTATAGCATCTCTCATTTGCAAATTGCCTAGCGATGAATTGAAGTAGTTTCTTACAACAATTCTGAGTGGGAGGTTGAAGATTTTAACCCTTCTTCTACTAATAGACAAAGAAAGAAGAAGAGTAATATCCACCCACCGTAACAATAAATACGTGGACAGGGCCAAAGATTTTGACCATGGCCAAAGATTTACAACTGGTTTACTTTACGGTGACTAAATGTTCCAATGTTTCTCAGACAGAGGGGCTTCCTGGAACACAGTTCTTTCTGTGCTAAAACTAAGATAAATCTGGACAAACTGAGAGGTAGTTATCTGATATCCCATGTATAATGCTAATTCTTGTCTGTTTCTACCTGAATATCTTAAAGTAACAAGTCCCCTTTTTAAAAAAGGAAAAATCCTAATCTGTTTTATACATGTGCTATGTTTCAGAAGGCAGAATCTAAGACTGAGATTTTGTTACCTTCTCAGGTAGGAATGCTTTAAAATGTATTTACTTGCTGGTTGTTCACTGTTGTTCCATTACAGGGAATTCAAATGCCTACCACTGACCCCTGGAACAGTTTTAGTGTTATGTGTCAAAAAGGTAGCTGAAAGCAACATGCAAGTAGAACATGATTTTATTTTGGTAGTAAGTAATCCAACTCACATATCATCCTGTGTTTTCCTTGAATACCTTGGCCAAAGGTCATATTTGTATCTGGTTTATTTTCTTTGACAGGAGAATATTTAAACACATAAAACTCAGATGGCTACTGGAATAGATATAAAGAAACAATTTACCTCTGGCTACAAAATCCCTCAAGTAGAAATCATTTCCAACTAGAATCATAGACTATTTTATTGCCAGCCAAGAGGATAAGAAAGGGCTATGTGTGCCAACATTTTTATGGTGGGATGTCATAAATTGGATAAAGCTTTCATTAGCATTACAGGAATCCACAAGGATCCAGGAGAGGCAATACAACCACTGTCAGGAGGAAAGTCAGTGGGCAGCAGGCTCCAAACACACTGTGGGTAACAGTGACAATTGAAGATTAGGCTTTATCTGCAGAATTCTGTTATTAATACATTCCACTGCCCTCTGGTAGTAGATAGCATGACCTACTTAAAGAAGGTCAAAGAAGCACATGGGGTGCAAAGAAAGAATCACACATACAAAGACAAAATTACAATCCAGGGGAGGAGTTGAACCTGGGGCCTTCACCCTGAACTACATTCCTCAGTCCTTTTTACTTTCAATTTTGAGATGAATTTTTGCTAAGTGGCTCAGGCAGGGAAACCTGTGATCCTCCTGCCTCAGGCTCTCAGAGTGTCTATAATCAGGCAAGAGCCACCACATCCAGTCAATACATGAAGAGCACGTTCAAGAATAAAGTAGATGCATGGTCTGGGTAAGCTCAGCGTATGTCTCCCCAAAGAACTAGTTAAAATGGCCTTGTGGTCTCATAAAGTAGACAGTGTCTTTCAGCAAAAATAAAAGAACACCCTTCCCTTGCTTCCAATAAATGCGCAAGACAGTGAGTGGATTCTTAACTCACCTGAGATTCTCCATATTTTTTTGACTGCCTTGTAAGATTTCTGGGTCCAAGGAGTATACTACCTCCACCTGGGATTCTAGGTTGTCTCTGGTAAAGCTGTTATTTTCTGAAGCATTCTTGTAGAAACAGTTGGGATAAACACTGTGGTCCTTCAGAGAGGTACTTAAAAGTTATGACAGCCTGTCTCACATCTAAAGGATACTATAGGTCTTCATCCACTCTTCCTAGCTCCTTCCTGGGCAGTGTAATCTCTTCCTTCCTTCTTTCCTTCCTTCCTTCCTTCCTTCCTTCCTTCCTTCCTTCCTTCCTTCCTTCCTTCCTTCCCTCCTTCCTTCCTTATTTCCTTCCTTCCTTTATTTTTTCCTTAGACAAAATTAGCTTTTTTCAGCTAATTTCTCCCTTAGTTAAAATTAGCTACATACTTTAAAATAACTACCAGGATGTTCTTCTCTTTGGGATGGAGATAAATCCCAAAACTGTTAACATTGTTAAAACACATTACATTCTTTTGCTCCTCTGCAGCTGCCCATCTTATTGCTGTGACTGGTAAAGATTGAGGTTATCAACAATGCACTGTCAAGTGGGGTGTGGTGGGGTGGTCTTCTCTAATCCCACGACTCTGGGAAGCTGAGTGGGGAGAACGCAGCTTAGCGATTCTATAACTCAGCAAGACCTCTTGGATTGACGGCACAGCAGTTTCATGCTCCAAGAAAAACACTAAAGTTGCATTTGAGTAACTGGAGAGATATGCAATTTATGTCTGGAGGAGGGTATTTCCTGACCATTAATCCCATGAATCACTGAGAGAGGGAGTGAACACACTGGTCTTTATTGGTCCATCTTTTCTTCCTGTATTTAAAAACTAGATCACATGGTATAGAGTGCTTTGTGATTAGTCTCCTGTTCCCTTAATAACCTTCACTTGGTTCAGTGTCACCCCACACCACTTCCTAGACAAAAAACCTTGTTTTCTCAGGACCCAGCTAACACCCCAGAAAGCACCCTGTGGGCCCAAGCCTGTCCATGCCCCAAGCCCCTTTCCAGAGCTGGGTTGGCACTGCCTGTGGCCTGACAGCCGGGTACACACAGCCCACCATGCTGTCCTTACTTCAGTGTCATCGCTTGCCACTGTGGGAAAAGGGAAATGTGGGTCTTTTTTGTGAGCTGCTAAAGCCCAGCAATGCCGCTTTGCCTGAAGGATCTTTAGGTCTCAGCGTGGAGATCAGGTCTCCAAGCCTGACTCTTCTGCTGCCCTGGTGAGCATCTCTTTTGGGCTCTGTAGGAAAAACAAACTATTTATCCTCTATACTCAGACTCTACGCAGAACACTTCCAACACCAGGCAGGTGGTATTTTCTTCTCCCCATTCTAAGCAATTCCTCATTTCTCAGCAGATGCCGACTGGATGCCCTATAATTTCACTCCATTATGACTCCATCTACCAGGAATTAGGGCCAGGGAGATAGCTCAGTAGAATAAATGCTTGCCTGGCAAGTGCAAGGTCCTGAGTTAAATCCCTGGTACTGAAAAAAAAAATTAGTATCGGCTCTCACCAATCAATGGCTTCCTCCCCCAAAAGACTGAGCCCCTGGCCCTCTACATTGGACATCAGTTTCAAGCTAGGGGTTCCTGGGTCACCCATAACTTCTGTCTGACTTGGTTCCCAAGGCTCTTTCCTTATGATCCATCATTTGCCCTAACAGCTCACATAAGGCAGGAGAGAAGTTTATATATCAGATTACTGGTTTATTACAAGGGATATATTAAAAGATACAAATGAACAGTCATGTAAAGAGATCCGTGGAGTGATGTTTGGCGGAATCCCCAGCACAGGAGCCCCTGTTCCCGTGAAATCTGGGGTTGTGCCATTCTCCTGGCACACGAATGCTTTCTTGCTCATCAGCTTGAAAGCTCGCCAAACTCTGTACTTTTTACGGTGACATTGTTATGCAGGCAGAATTATTAACTCAATCTTCTGCTCTTCTCACCTCTCCTCCCTAGAGGATGGGGGTGGGGCTGGAAGTTTGAGTTTCTAATAATGAAGATGAGGTGGGGGAGATGAAATATGCATATTTCTTATTATGTCTCAGAAGCCTTTTCTTTTCAGGTGGATTGGTGCATTCCTACTTCAGCAGATCCAAAAGTATTGTGTGAGGCCTAGCTTTGGTTGACAAACCGTAGCACATTCCTTTTCCCTGAAACCCTGACTATGCTCATTAGCTCAGGAAGTGGTAGTCCTGGCTGGGTATCAAGATTGTGAACATACTTAGGATCCAGGCCAGGGGTCACTGCAGTGAGGATCTGAACCAGCCAGGATATCACTGCACAGAAAATGAGCTCTGTGACATTGTACACTGCCAGCTTTGTACTGTCCAGCTGGCTCTTTGAATTAACTGATGTCAGAAGGATGGTGTGCTTGGATTGGCCAGTTTGAGTCATCATATTACCCCATGGAGCCAAGAGAGGGATGGCTCTATGATTGACAGCTTTCCTGGGACATGAGTTTGGAGATAAAGGGGTGAGTGACCTCTCACACAAACTCAAAAGGAGCATGTTACCAAAACAGAAGAGGAACCACCATTTCTGGGTGAAGTCCTATTCTTTCTATGCTCTGTGACTGTTTGAATTAGTCTAGTGTTTTGTAAGATTCTTTCTTCCATGTATGTAGGTATGCATGTATGCACCAAGGATTTAACTCAGAGCCTTTGCACCAAGCTACATGTCCAGCTCATTTAAAAATTTAATTTTTTTTTTCTTTTGAGACAGATTCTCACTAAATTGATGAACTGCTCAGGCTGGCCTCAAATTTCCAACCTCTTCACATCTTCCAGAGTGATGGGATTATAGATATGTCTCAGCTACCTTCCTCATTGCTGAGACAAAACACCCAATACCCAAAGTCAGAGGAGAGAAAAAATTTATTTAGCTCCCAGTTTGTAGAGGTTTCAGTCTGTACCTGGCTGGCTCCAAGGCAGGGTGGCACATGGCAGAGGGACAACTGTTTATGGTGGCAGAAGACAGCAAAAGCAAGAAGGCAAAAGGGAAGGTGAGCTTCTTTCTACCCCTTTTTTTTGTCTTATCCAGACTACTGGAATATGGGCAGTGCCAATCCAATCATTAAACCGATACACCAATTACTCAGCCTTAATCCCAACACCTTCAATCTCAGCATTGCACACTCTAGATGTGCAATCTCCAAAAAACAAAATCCTATCTCTGCCTAAGGCTTTGGGGGGACATCTAGTCACAAAGCATAACAGGACACACTCTCAAGTAAGATTTTCATTTCTTTCTTTTTTTAAAAAATTTTAAAAGTGCCAGCTTTTCCTGTCTCCCTCTGGCCTGGGGAAACAGCAACTCCCAGGAAGGCGCAAAGGCTGCAGTGGAGGGGTGGGGTGGGGGGCGCAGACCATGTAGAACCTTTGGTCTCCTTTGTGAAGCCTCGTACATTCTTTCTCTGTGCTACACTACACCTGAATCACCAAATTCCAGCCCCTTGTGGTCCTCTTGTGATGAGCAGGTTCTTTGGGGCTTTTCTTTCTTGTTTTGGAAGTGGGAGTGAAAGGAACAAGGGGTTGCCCTGCTCTTCATTTGTATTTTGGTCCCAAAATGTAAATATAATTTTCTATTTTACTTTTTTGTGGTAACTACCAAGATGAGTACTTTAATTAGATATGTTATACAAAAACAAGAATCCCATGTCTAAATTAAAAAAATATATATTTAGGACAGGGTCTACAGGGTCTCACTACATAGATCAGACTAGTGATCCTGTTTTCAGCCTCCTAAGTGCTGGGATTATAGGCATGCACCACTGTATTCAGTCTCAAACACCATCTCAGCGCACCCCAGGTGCAGGGCCAGGGCAAACCCAGGATCGAACCCCAGCCGCTGTTCTCTAAGAAAATACATGAAGAAAGTGGTATCATTCCCACTACAGACAGAAACATCTTTTTCTCTAGGTAGTCCAGTATAGTCACTATTTTATTAATTCATTAAAAGACCTAAAATAGAAAGGAGTAGATACAGAAGTATAGTTCTCCCTGTTTCTCTTTCAATACATTTCAGAAACTAGGGAACTGAGGCCAACATGGCACCCAAGGGGTATTCTTAGTTGCTATGCATGTGGTAAGAAGCTGACAGATTTTTCTGAGTGGAGCCCAAGAGAGAAGAGCCACCTCAGATGCTCAAGTTGTGAGAAAAGGCTGGTTCTCTTGCATGACCTCCCCAGTCTTCGTCACGGCGCTGTTTTGGAGTAGGTGCAGGCACACCCTCCGGTCACTTCTATTTGTCCAGTAGGTTCAGCGACACGGGACTCAGCTACATTGTGAAGGACCTGATTTCAGTTTTGTTTCATCCTCCCAGTGCCCAGGTCCCTCTGTTTTGCTCCAGGAAGGGGAGGAGAATGTAGTCAGAGACTTTTCCATGTTAGTGCAGTCAACAGCCTAAGAAATTTAACCCTGTAAACTTCTCTGTAAAGATAAAAAAGAGTGTCCCCTCCTTCAGACAGAATTTTAAATAGAGAGGGATATCTAGCTAGATAAAAATGTTTCCAGAGCAGAGACAGTCTGTCTTAGGCCTCTCACAGCCACACCATGCTAATCTCCTCCCCCAAAAATCATTAAGGAAATCTTATCATTTCAGGACATGTGGACTCTAAAGGAAGTAATAATTCCTATTTCTCATTCCAGCATGTTTTCTGTTTGCAGAGGAAAACTGGCCGAGAACCAGTCCCATTCTGCTGGAAAAAGTTTGGCCCATTGAGGGGAGTGCTCAGGGCCTGGGGGCCTGCATGCCGCCTGCAGGCTGTGGGGGCCTCCTGCGGCAGGATGTCTCTCTTGTCCTTACTCTAGTGCTGGTCTTCTTCCCTCTCCACAGGATGCCAGAGATCTGAATTAAGTCTCACCCAAGAGATTCTTACCATCCTTGAGCCCAGTTGCTGTTTTCACTTCTGATGAAGGCTTCACCAATGCTTGCTACGCTTTTTGCTGTCAGCTGCCCAAGCCATCGCCATTGCCGGGAGCCTCCCAGGCTGGAGTTTCCTCACTGTTGAAAACTTTTGGTTAGCAGCAGTGCCCCACTCCCACCCCACCCTCCACCTTCTTTTCTTCTTCCTTCTTCAGGCGCAAAGGCTAAGTCAATAAAGGAAAAAGATAATAAGCTGCCACCTTTTTTTTTTTTTTTTTGCCACAGTGGCTTAATCTATCTTTTTTGTTTTTCAGTTTGCTGAGGTATTTTAAAGCATCTCAGACATGTTATTTCACCTCTAGGACTCTCAAAATACTGTCTTAAAAAATAACCACAATGGCATTATCCCACCCAACAAAATTAACAACAATATCTTGGTATCATTGAATACCCAGTCTGTAATTAAGTTCCCCTGATTGTCTCCAAAATGTATTTCTATCATTGTTTATTTGAATCAGTAGCCAAAGTCCCCACATTGTATTTGGCTAGCATTTAAGTTTAAAATTAATTTTCCCATCCCTGAGTAGTTTTGTTTTGAATCAATGTTTTTAAAAACGACATCAATAGCACCCTGCAGCAATAATTGATTAGAACCCTTAAGGGTTTGATGTTGATGACCATTATTCATCAAAATGATATGGGTGTGGCAGTTGCAGTTGTTTGTGTGTAGCTGGTTCGGAGGGGATGTTAAGATAGTAGCATCTCAGGAGACAAATAAATAGCCTTGGACTCATGTGCAGACCAGAGATAAAAATAACAATTATGATGAGCATGCATTTGATGCTCTGTACCTACCAGGCGTTGTTCTCGGGCTTTACATATAATTATCTCATTTTTAAAAGATAACTTCATTGGGAGATTTTCAGGTGCTAGAGAAATAGGAAGAGAGCACTGCCTTCTTTGGTTGGGGGACATTATCTAAGTAGGTCACAGAGTTAGTGAGTGAGTATGTGAGGCACCAGCTGAATTTTCTCTTCCACTGCCAACTATGAATAATGTAAAGGGAATGTTTTTGCCATTATAGGTCCTAGGAGACAAAAAGGGTACTAGTGACCCTTTAGTCCTTTGTCCTGAAAAAAAATCTATGCCTTTCTCTCCCCTGTTTCGACCTACGTCTTAAGTTGTATGCAGAGTCCCCAAATGTCATATCCCTGGCGGCAGCCTCTGTGATTCATCGCTGGTGGCGGGGGCAGGAGGCTGCCTGGAGTTAGGAGCTTGGCAAGGCTTTCTCAGTGCTCCTGTGAGTAAGTGACATTATTATTCATCCTCTGTAACAAATTTGGTTTCTGATCCCTGAAATGGGATCGAAGGGCATTTTGCAGAGCTTGGAGGGCACTGTGTTGTTAAATACTGTTTTCTACATGCCAGGTACTCCCAGGTCTGACCTTGAAAAAGGTTGCTGCTTGTACACTCCGTGCTGCGACACCATGGACAATGAGCCTGAGTACAGAGAAACCTCTGAGAATAAAAGTCTCTCAGGGGACCGTGACTACTGGGAAACTGAAGATAAAGTCAGGGACAGGCAAGATTGATGCTGAGAAAGGCAAGAATTGGACTCTAGAATCTAGTCTATAAAATTAAGTAGATTTGAGGCAGTCCAAGGTCTAGTGCCTGCCTAAATTTGGGGTTTCTTTTCCTTTTTTGTGGTACCAGGGTTTGAACTCAGGACCTTCTGCTTGCCAAGCAGGAACTTATTCCACTGAACTATCTCCCTGGCCCCCTGGTCTAGATTTGGAATCCTAGGTATGGAGTCCTGCAGTAAATCTTAGAACCAAGCTGGAAGATGCCAACAAGAATAGGAATAAAACTAGGACAGGCGAGTCAAAATTCTCTCTCATTTGGCCAACTAAAGACCAGAGGACTTGCCATCAGAGCAAGATGCCATATACCTTAGAAGCACTGTTCTCTCAACCGAATGCCTTCCCCGAGGGCTGCCCTTAGGGTCAGCTCACCTCCTCTTGCTATAAGTGTCCATACACAGCCGACCACTGCAGTGTGCCCAGGTCCGGGAATGTGAAGGAAGAGTTGCTTATGATGGATAGTTCTCGATCCTCCTTCAGCACTTGAGAGACAAAGCAAGCTGTCCAGGTAAAATATCTGGGTGTGAGTTTCTACCATTTATTGCAGCTCTAGGTACTCCCTCCATTTAAATCTTTAAGGGAAAAAAGTACACTTTTATGATCCATAAATTGCCATTATCTTCTTTAGGGACACAAATAGAGATCCACAACTAAAATAAAAAGAAATTGAAATCCCAAGGGCTCACACCCCTAATGATCCCCTTCAGGGGTAGAAATCTTTAATGATAGCTTAGCTTATGGGAACCCCCCAGAGACCAGGTTCCAAACAGTCTCAGCTGGGAAACCTAGGTCTTTTTCTTTTGGAAATTCTCAATGATAGGTTTTCAAAGCAGCTGATAAAACAGTTAATTATAGTGAGGTGTTCAGCTCCTCTGTAACATGCACTGTCTCCTACTCTGTGATTGGAGCTTCTTGTCATGTAACCTGAGCAAGGCTAGCTAATGCTGCCCTCCGCGTCCCCTTGCGTGAGAGCCTCCTTCAATTACCACATAGGTAGACCTTCAGATCAACAAGCAAAATCTAGTCTGACAGTGTTCCTTTCAAGACCTCACACGTCCTCTGCTGCTCCCTGCCCTCCACCTCATTTCTGTCTAGTCACATGGACCTTGTCATACAAGGCTGGCACAAACTTGGCACCAACCAAGTAGACCAAGCACGGCTGAACTTCGAGCTCAGAGACTCCACACTAAGGGAACATCAGAATCCCCTGAGGGGGTCGGCTGGGCCTGCTTGAGTTGTAAGTGGGGCCTGAACATTTACATTTCTGAAGTATCCCCAGCTGATGTTGGTACTGTGGGTGTGATGGGGAACTGCACTTCAGGAGGCAGCACTCTGCTCGATCTTTCTCCTCGAAGCTGTTTCTCCATCTATTTGCGAGTCACGAGTCACGCCTTCACTTCCCTCAGGCCTTTACTCAGTGTATCCTAGCCTGATCTCCCTGCTTTACGTTGCCGCCTACTCCTCCTTCTGGTCATTCTTGACCACCTACCCTGCTCATATTTGTTTTCCATAGCTCTTATCTTCTAACATTCTATACAATTTTAAAGTTACGTGTGGAATGGCAGTCTCACTCCCTAGAAATAAACTCTCTGACCTTTCAGTTCCTTCACTGATGTGTCCTGAAGAATCTAGAATAGTGCCTAGCACAAAGGAGATGCTCAGTGAATATTTGATGGATGGATGATTCACTATGTATTGTTCTTATAAATTACAAAGGCAGGGGCTGGGGAGATGGCTCAGTGGAATAAGCACTTTCCTGGCAAATGCAGGGGCCTGAGTTCAGATCCCCGGTTCCACAAAAAAAAAAAAATTACAAAGGCAAGGCTGGCCAGATAGCTCAGTGGACTAAAGCGCCTGCTTAGGCAGAACACAGGGACCAGGGTTCAATCCCTGGCACCACAAGCCATGCTGTCCCCACCCTTGAGGCACACTGAGATGATGATTGAGACTGGGTGTGGTGGCACAAGCCTGTAATCCCAGTGCTTGGGAGGCTGAAAACAGGAGGATCACTATGAACCCAATGTGTATAGTGAGACCCTATAGGCCCTGCACTAAATACATAAAATAAATAAATAAAATAAATAAATGACAATTACAAAGGCAAGAATTCTGATTTCTTCACAAGCTTCAGAAGACACCGCTTCTGCCTGAGCCCCTGTTAGTCCCTTTATATAAAATGTCTCCTCTCAAGTTCTTCGCTTTAAACCTGTCCTTTAAGCCAGGTCCTTCTAACTCCCTTCTCTCTCAATGGCAGCTCAGCTCTTTCTAACTACCTCTCCATCAGTTGCCTGAGTGTTATTTTCATATCTTTGGTTTTAAAGCCTCTGAGTATAGAAACCATGTCCTGAATAAACAGACAAATTATAAGATCTGAATAAATGCATGTGAAGTGACTGAACATTCCTTTCAAAGTACTATCAAGAGTGTGTCATAAAACAATAGTTTTTATATTCACATTTATAGAAAATTGATAATTTTCAAAGTCCTTTCACATTAAATTAATCTAATCCTCACAAGCATTCCTTGGGTAGCTAGAAAAGGTATCATCATGTTCATTTTACATTTGGGAAAAGTGAATTCAGGTTAAATTTAGATAATAGTAGCTGCTTCATCAAGATTAAATTAGAAAGTCATGGATGTTTCTGGCACAAAGCTGGAACACAAGGTTTGTTCATTTTCCCTGAGAGATCTTAGAAAGAGTCACTGAGATAAACTAACACTGTATTCTTACAAGGTCAGGGATATAGCTCAGTGGCACAGTGCCTGCCTGGCAAGCACAAGGTCCTGAGTTTGATTCCTGGTACCAACCCCCCACCATAGACGCATACACACACACAGTTGAGCTCTATGTCTGTAAGTCTTAAACTACAATCCTGTGAACTACTGTTTATTCTCACTTCCCAGTGAGGTCATAGAAAGTCCCATAACTACCAAGTGATAGAACCAGGGATTTGAACTCAGCTCTAAAAATCTTGATTTTTTTCCACTTCTGTACGATACAATGGCTTTTTGGGAATACATTACTCAGCTTTCTGTTATTGTGACAAAACCCTCTTGATACTCAAAAGCTTAAAAAGAGGTAAGATTTATTTTGGTCTGTAGTATCAGATTTAATACATCATAGTCCTATAAATTACTAAAGCATGGTCCTAACTTCTCCCCATGCTTTGAGAGACATTTTGCCACTTCAGTTCCACTGTACTTCCTTTACAGAAAACATCCCCCCTTTTCTCAGTCAACCCACAGTCACTTGGCTCTGCTGCCTTGGCCTTGTAGTGAAGCAGTACATCTTGGCAGGGAGAGTGTGGCAAAGAAAGCTGCTTTCTTCATGACAGCCAGGAAGCTAAGAGAGAGAGAGAGAGAGAGAGAGAGAGAGAGAGAGAGAGAGAGAGAAGGAGCTGGAGCTCAATATCATCTTCAAGGGCATGCTCCCCAATGCTGTAACAGTCCTCTCTGGAATGCCAGCTCCCAAAAGTTCTGGCTCATCCCAATAGCTCCATGGGCTGGGAGCCAAACCTGAGAGGGACACTCACCATTCACACTGTGGCAGGTGGCTTAGAACTGGTGTTTTTTTAATTGAGTGCAGGGCTTTTTTTTGTGTGCACCGAGCACTCATTGTGATGCCTTCCCTGTGCTAGCTGCCTGAAAAAAATAGTAACTCTAATTCTCCTAGTTCAGCTACGGGGCAGTCACTCCTCACAGTTCCTGCCTGGTATTATTTTCTCTGGTGTTTGCATACAGAGAATCATAAATAATTAGAGCTGAAAGTGACATTAAAAGTCATCAGTCTGTGTTGTGTTGCAAATAGACAAAAACGTAAGATCCAAAGAGGATAAATGCCTTGCTTACAAGCAAGACAAGGAGCAGGAGGAAATTATGGTGCATTGTGTTCTCTGGGCTGACCTATATCTAGCACAGTGCCTGTGTGAAGACTTGTGAGTCAGGCTAGATGGACATGCAGGTTGTTGTGACATGGAATGCTGATAGATGACACAGGCAGTAAGCAGCTGAAGTGCCCATTGCTACCCTTCCCTTCCCTCTTCAGTGGCTGCTGCACCTGCTCCAGTCTCCTGTCATAATTACCGCACAGTAGTGAGGAGATTGAGTCTGCATCACAGGGTGAAATTCAGGCCTGCAGAAAAGCTGGATGGAAACAGCCAAAGCACTCAGCGGAGCAGCACACAAAGGACTCAACTCAGAGGTACCAGGGGCTGCAAAGGCAATCTCAGCCTCACTGGCTGAGAAGCTGAGCAGCTCCTATCTGCAATAAGAGGTCCACATTGTACTAATGGTATATGCAGGATGTAAGGTTACAGCCACAAGTCTTTGGGTTCCTGAAGACATTTTCCTCTGAGATAAAAATCCTAGGATTTTTTTGAATGTCCACAGAGGGCCAGGCATGGTGGTACATGCCTATAATCCCAGCTACTCAGGAGGCTGAGGCAGGAGATCACAAGTTTGAGGACAACCTAAGCAACTTCTTGAGATCCTGTCTGAAAAAAAAAAATTAAAAAAGGACTGGATGTGTTGCTCAGTAGTAGAGTATGTACCTAGTGTATGAGGCCCTGCTTTCAATCCCATGTATTAGAAGGAAAAGGTTCGCAGAGAAGTTGTTGCTGCCCTTCTCTAGGAGTGGATAAGGACATGGAATCCACAACCACAGTGCTGAGAATTTCCATTAAATAGAATACACAGCACTGATCATTCTTGAGGCTCCGTTTGACCTAGTCCCTGTAGGAACACTAAAGTGTGGTATCTCTTAGAGCAAGTACTGGTGTGGGTCACAGGGCAAACGCCAAACTGGCCAAAACTTGGAGGTGGAGTCTACCTGTCTCCCCAGTCTCTTAAAAAAAAAAAATCACAGAAAGGTTTCTAGCAAATTCTTTAAAATGTTCTCAAGTTACTTTAAATTTAACATTGAGTATGATTTTAGGAACAGTTTTAAAAGCAGTGCCCCACACCCTATCTCTCTTGCACTTCGTATAACCTTGACCATGTTGTCAATAAAGTGAGGTCTGAAAGCTACTTCTCTACCCTACGCTAAGTCAATATTTCAATCTGAAGCCTTGGAGCTTGTCAGGTACTCCCACTGCATGGAGTCGAAGCTGAGTAAGTCCATGTTTAATTTCTCTTAGAAATTGCTTCTGTGCTTGAATCAGAAGTTTATCAAAAGCATACACCTAAGAAAATCCTTTGAAAGCTTTACCTCTTATGCTCCTACGCAAAAACCCTTTGCTCAGAGTTAAACACGATAGTGTACGTCTCGTGGATCACGAATGCATTATGGCAGCAGAGGAAGCAGGAAGGACGCACAGCCTTGTTCTTGGGGCCTGTATTTCCTTGCTGTGTCTTCCCTCCGCACTTCAGGAACTCCCGCCACCACAACAACTTCCACATACAACCTTGGCCACCTACCCACGCCCTGGCACAAGCGAGGGCCACCTGAGTACTTTTGCTCTGTGGATTTATCCAAGGGTAGATCCCTGCCAAATAATTACTTTCCAGGAAACATACGACTCTCTTCTGTTTCTGTAATACAGCCAGAGTGATGTGCCAAAGCGCTATGTGCAAAGATGGATGTTACTTGTTCGTGCCATTGTATCAGAGAAAACTACCCTGTTGGCTATTTGCCCGTTAATTAAATTGCCTTGTGAGGCAATGGGACAGTAGGGAAAGGATGTCGGCAAGCTGTTTGTTCCCATGTTTAAATGAATTTATGTTAAACTCTGAAAGGGGATTATGATTTTTTTTTCTTCCTAGAAATTGAAACCATTTTATGAGTGGAAAGAGGAAAAGAAATGTGATTATGTGATTTCCTTTTTCTATTGGATTATTTTTACTGCTATTTGTCATCTGATGTTTTCATTTAAAAGATAATCTACCTTGAGCATAAAGGCTGGATCTTATTTCTAGATGATTAGAAGAAAGAGTTCTGGCCAAAGAATCAGAGACCTGCTGCTTCAGCACCATTAGAAGTAGAAACATGGATTTCACTTTCCCAAGCCAAGGTGTCTGTTCTACAAATACAATTATCAGGCCTGCCTTGTCCACCTTCTTCTGAGAGACAGTACTCATGAGTGCTCTTTGAAAACTATGAATGCCATGGGTTGTTTTTTCAATATGTTAAGAATGCAGTCCTTTGTTTTCTAAGAGACTGCTGAGATTGATAATAAAAATTTTCTCATAAGAAGGACTGGAAGCCAGGTTAACAACCTAAGAATCTTTTGCAGACAAGGCCTGAGGGTGAATGTGGCCAGAAGAGGAGGCCATGCACTGCCCCCAAGTGGCAATTTGGGCCTGATGTGTGGAAGGTGGTGGACAGTGACAACCCGGCTAGTGTGACCCTTAGTGAAAAAAACAAGAACAATCGAAGAAGAGGTCAGACTCATCTCTCATAACAGCATTTCAATACCATTGAGAGAAACAAAATAATAACATGTTTTCACACTGTCAAATTGTAATCCAACTCACTGGCTTCCCTTTTAAGGCCTGCCACTTTATATTCAATTCACTGCTCCGTTGAACACAATGAAGTGTTTAGATTCCATTAAGAAACCTCAAAGAAAACAAACCTCGGGCCTTTAGAATTAGCAGGGAAGCACTTTAAAAGCTTCGCACAGGCTATCATTTGTGCATTCAGAAAGCCATTAAGACTTCCTTCTCTGGAAATATGTGTGATTCTTTAGCTTCAGATTTTAAACATTAACATTTTCTTAGAGTGACCTTTACCTTCAAGAACAAATTTCCCATGCCTCAATAGACAATGCAATCCATTTCTGAAATACTGAGATGTAGACCAGGTTAATAACAGTCCAGTGACATAGCTGGTGGGAGGAAAATGGAGTCAGGAGTCAGGAAAGTGGGGTGTATTTGAGTTGGACAACTTAGAGATGCCGTAGGATGCTTGAGGGACTGACTGGGTGGGCTGTGTGGGGCTTTGATTTTCTGTTTTTGTGGTACCGGGGATTGAACTCAAGACCTTGCACTTGCCAGGCAAGTGCTTGTTCTACTGAGCTATCTCCCCAGCCCTTAGGTGGGCTGTGCGGCTGAGAAAGGTGCTGCAGCTGGGTGGTGGAGCACCAGAGGACCGGACCGAACAGCAGGAAGCATCTCTGCCTCCTAATGCTCTTAAGAAACTAGACTTGGGATACTGTGGGCAAGTTCTTGGGTCTGAACCTTAGCTCTACCCCTAGCTGCATGACCTTGGGAGTCAGAGAGTGGTTTCTTCAGTCATCCAGAGACCAAAATTCATAGTAGCTCGAAGTCACTAGCCTTAAAACACCTGCTTAGACAGATCGCAGTAACTGGTGTTTGATTCCCAGGGTGCCGTGCTGGCCCCGCCTGTGGGGCGCGCTGAGATGATGATTGAGACTGGGCGTGGTGGCTGAAAACAGGGGAATCACTACCAGTCCGATCTCCATAGTGAGACCCTGTAGACCCTGTCCTAAATACAAAAGAAAAAAAAAAAAAAGTCACCAGTCTATTTAGTAAGACTAATGTCCATTTCTGTATTCATCAAGCTTGATTTTACTAAATTCATAAATTCCTAGCTCCTCATGGAAAGAAGAAAGTAGTATAATAAGTACCTTTGTAAGGAGAAGGGGTTTTAGAGCCACTCTCCCAGGGTTCGAGCGCCAGTCTCATTGCCTGCAGTAGGTGACCATCTCCCTTTGCCGCACTGGGAGTGAACCAGGACCTCATGTGTGGTAAACAAGCCCTCTACTACTGAACTATATCTCAGCCTTTGTTCCCCCATATTTTAAAACCCGTGAGACAGGTCTTACAAAGCTGTCCTGGCTAGCTTGGAACTTCTGAGCCTCCTGCCTCAGCTTCCTGAGTAACTGGGACTACAGGAACGCGTCGCTGGACTCAGTTCACTGGTTTCTTATTGTCTCTCTAAGCCAGAGTTTCCTCATCTGTACCTGGTACAATAAATGGTAGGATATTATCTGCATCCTTGATATTTGGGACATGCTTGTGTGATTCCTGATCAAGACGGGCAAGATTGGGGGATCAAAACATCACTCGGATAAAAGATTAAAAGGTCTTGCACAGACTATTGACCTTCATATCTCTATTGATAAGAAATAGAATTACTGTAGAACCTTTTATTCCTAATCACAAAAATGATAGCTGAACACAATATAAAATTTGGATATTTCGTACTGGCATAGAAATAGCCATTTTGGGGCTCACTTTGGCAGCACACATACTAACATCAGAGTGATGCAGAAGATTAATGTGCTCCCAGCACAGGGCTGACCTGAAAATTCGTGAAGCAATCTATCAGTTTAAAAAAAAAAGGTAGCCGTTGTTATTTGTTTGATGTATAAGAGTTCTTAATTATCAAAACATATGAATATATATTGAACAAAACTGAATGCATACTACATAAGTTTTATAATCAATGTTTCCTTTAATAATGTGTTGTCAACACTCTGAAATTTGTTCTTTTTTTTTTTTTTTTTTTTTTTTTTTTTTTTTTTTTTTTTTTTTTTTTTTTTTTTTTTTTTTTTTTTTTTTTTTTTTTTTTTTTTTTTTTTTTTTTTTTTTTTTTTTTTTTTTTTTTTTTTTTTTGCGGAACCAGGGATTGAACTCAGGCCCTTGTACTTGCCAGGGAAGTACTTACTCCATTGAGCCATCTCCCCGGCCCCTGAAACTTGTTCTTTAACAATAAAATGTTTATCTCTTGGCATATTTTACTGGTGGATTAATAATTTGCTCTATAGCCATCACTAAACATTTAGATTGTTTCAAGTTTGCCTTATGTAAATTATGGTGGCTACTTCGTAATTATAAAAATCACAGTTAAGAAAAATAGGAAGATTTTTAAGACTTCTGATTCATGTTGCCAGATGTTGCACTTGAGAAGTAGCAACAGTTTATATTCTTCTAGTAGCATTTTAAAAAATCATTTTTTCTGAATAGTATAAAAATGTTTACCAATTTGATAAATGAAATTGAGATCACACTCTCTTTCATTTTCATTCATTTTGATCTCATTCATTTAGGGTTCGCATTCCCTGCATCCTAGTGAGTTTTAAGTTTGTTTATTGGCCACTTGCTTTTATTTTGGGTGACCTTGCTATTTACATAATTCTTCACCCATCTTTGTGGAGATATTCTATTTTTGTTTTTTATTTTGTTAGAGCTCTTACTCATTGGGTATCAATCTTTTGTCTTTCATATATGTTAAGAAGTTGAAAGGGGCTTGAAGCCTTCATTTCCCAATTTTCTCTCTTTTTTTTTTTTTTTTTGGTGGAACCAGGGATTGAACTCAGGCCCATGCACTTTCCAGGAAAGCACTTATTCCACTGAGCCATCTCCTCAGCCCCCATCCCAATTCTCACAGTACTGAAATTAAATGGAAGAGGGTGAATACAATACATACAGAGTTTATTTTTAGGTTTGTTCCTTTTCTTCTCTCTGTCTCTCTCTTTCTCATATTGAGAAGCAAACTCAGGACCTTACTCCTGTGTGACAGGTGCTATGCTGCTAAGCTATGTCCCTAGCCCCTACAAGTTTATTTCTCCAATTTTCCACAGAGGATACACTTACATTGCAATTATTGTGTATTTTTTTCTCCCAAGTAGGTAGTAAGTTCCTTAGGGGACAGAAATACCTCATTTATCTCCCATGTTAGTCAATAAATATCTGTCAAATGAATAAATGAGTGAAATAATTTTTTCATTTTATTTGACCACAAAAGCTTTAAATTCTCAGTTATCTTAATGATATTTTCCTGTGTGACTGCCACTGTGGTTTTGGTTAGCCGATCTAGGAGGGAGAGGAATTAGTTTAAGAAATTAGTGTTGAATGAGGCAGGCAGTAGTACTGAGGTCACATCGTAGAGCACGATCCGTGTCCTCTGTTTGGAAGCTTTCAGTAAACATCAACAATGAACTCTCTTGTCCCCATAAAGTTTTACTCCGGACTTGCCTATGAGGTATAGAAATCCACTGACACACAATACAGGAATGTGTCACAACTGCTCTCTCAGCCTATGCCTGGCAAAATCTCATTCAAATAAAAACTTAGTTCTCCACTTTTTTTAAAAGAAAAATCAATCAACTTGTCATTGCTGTCACTAATGTTGATAAAGAATCAGGACCTTAGACTCCTGATAGATATGACATCCCAGCAGCTAGGGATGAGAAAGGGAGATAGACAGAGAAAGTGGTCTATCAGCGCCCGCTGCTCTGCTCGCTCCACATTGTTATATGAATTTCATTCCCAAGAATAGAGGGCAAAGGGAATGACTAGATTACTTTTTAATCTTGGTTGTTAGGAATGCAGCAAGTGGAATCCTATATGTACGATGCAGCACTGGTAGCTACCACAGGGAGTGGTCAAGACCGGTTAACTGAGGTTTTTGTGAGGCAAAAGCAAGTTAGCAAAGGCTAAGTGACATTGAAAAATGATCCTGAAATCTTATTTTATTTTAAAAAATCGTGGTCACATTTGTCAGTGTATTAGAACCAACTATTATAATAATTTTGCCTCAAATGGAAATGAATTAGAAATCAAACACTTGGAGAATAAATTCCAGATGTGGGCAGTGACCCATTGGGTATTTAGAACATCCAGGGTTGTAGGCAGCTAAGCTAGTCATTGGGAGACTGGAGTATTGACTTTCCCATGAAGGGCTCTCTCTTTTCCTAAATAACAGATCATGCCTTCTTAGAAAAGTGCTTTGTGATATTCGTATTGATCAGCCTTCAAAGGAGAGCAGAGTAGTTGGGAAGGGGTGGGGCTAGGCTAGAGCCAGACAACTCCCAAGGTTGATGGAGATTCACCTAGAGCTCCCTTCCTCTAGGAGGGTACTACATTTGTGGATCGGCCTACAATTCCAAAGACACCCAGGGTGACTGCGTGGTATGGTTTTTCCAGTGTGCTCTTTTCAATCTTTTTTCCTTTTTCTCTCATATCCTTCCCTTGACACCTTCCCCATCCAACTTGCTACAACATTTTCGATTTCCTTACTTTGAAAAAAAAAAAAAAAAAGTATTATATTGTCAAATAAATCACCATAATCAGCTGGCATATCAGAGATATTGCAGAAAATGTCTTTTGTCTCTGGACAGAAGACACTTTAGAAAAATCTCACCCCATTATCTTCCAGGTAATTTGTCTTTTGAATAGCGAATCCCAAATGGCAAGAACAAAAAGGAATGGTTCATTTGCAAGACATAGTAATAGTGTAACTTTATTTTCTTAGGATATTAATTAGTGATACTCTAATTGCTGAATTTAAATCATGTAAAAGGGTGGATATAAAAGTCGTTTTTGGAAAAGATTTGCACAAATTTCATTTTCCCCAAATAGCGATTTCTACAATTCCTTGAAGTGCTAGAGAAAAAGTTTACAAGTGCTTTTGCATACATTTGCTCATTATGTGTGAAGGCACGATAGGTGCGTGTTTTCCCACACTTTCTAAATGAAGATCTCCAGTCAGGGTTGGTGACTTAGTCAAGGTTATCCAGATCCCCACAGCCCAGTTCTGCTTTCTGCTAGCTCTGTGCAGCTGTGTAGTTCCACGCTGCCTTCTGTTGTTTAAAGCAAAATGGAAAACATCGTGTTACCTTCGGCACACTTGTGGCACCCTATTAGGCTTAGTTTTGCACCTAGGCACCCTTTGAAATGTGATTCTGAGCTGGAAAAAAGGCTATTTTAATACACCCAGGAGAGGCTTAGCTAATTTTTCCTAGCCTGTGCTTGTGACTAAGAGAACATGGTGTCTGAAGTAGTTGTTCCATCAGTACTTTGATGATTTTGATGATGTTTGCTTTGTTTTTTTTTACCCCCTTTAAACTCATGAAAGGAGGGATAATTGACTTTGTAAGTATGCTGTAAATATGTAATAACTGTTTAGGAAAGACAGGTCGACTGAAAGTTATTTTTAAGAAGATGATAAATGAAGGAATGCTACTTTCTCTTAATTCAATAAGAAGAAAGATTTGTATTAATAGTGTTTGGACAGGATAGCATGTCTGCATCTTGTACTATGAATAATGACTACAAAGACAACAATATGCAATGTATTAATTATTGTAACTGTCCTACTAACCTGTTTTGAGACTGTCTCATTGCCATTTGTTTCTCAATAAAATTAATAAAAACAAATGAAGGAATGCTTCCTGTAAGTTTTGAGTCAGAGGCACTTTGTATTCCTCAATAAAGAGTATTGGGCGAAAAATAGCACACCTTTCATAGAAAATGCCAGAAAAGTTAGAAAGCCTTCCTTCTGTCCTGGGAGCAGGACTGGCTCAGCCCAAGGGGGAGCCTAAGTGAACAAGCTACCACCGTGAATTCATAGCGAGAAAGTTGGAAAGACAAGACATCAGGAGCTGCTCTCTAATCTTCAGGAAATGTATCCTAAAACGCAGCACACCACAGCAACTGCTGATGTGGGATTACTAAGTGTATTAATGTTACCAAGATCAGTTTCCTCATAGAGACATTTCCTGGCTCCAGCTAGCTTTAAAGTATTTAAGACGGTGGAAAAGTTTACGGTCAATTATGACAAAGGCACAATCATCGCTGATGCTGTGCTTAGTAATTGAGGTAAGATTTGACCAGGTTATTTTTAGGTCTTTCAAAGAACAGAATCCTGAACCACACAGCATTAAACAAAAAGGATTTCCAGCAAATGAGGGTGAGAATTCTGTCAGAATTTAGGTTCACCTTGGGCTCAGGAAAATTCTCACTTCCTTGGAATCACTGACATAGCAGGCATATTTTCTAAATTGAGAATTTCAGTCTCTTGCTTTATTTTTGAAGTCTTTAAAAAAAGAAAAACTAATAACCTGTTATATGCCTATTATTATGTGGCAGCTATAGAGTACAGAAAGCCAAGTGGGTGACTCCTGTCCTTTAAACATCACTCACTTGCTGGTCCTGGCACTGCCCCACTCCTGCCCCAGTGGGGCGGCAGAGTTTTGGACCTCGACCCAGGCAGAAAGTGTCTCTCTCCCAAGCCAGTGTTTGCTCTTTGCCTAAACTCGTGGAGCCCTCACTTCCTGCCCTACACATTGATAACTTGGCATATCCTCTCTGGCTTGGATAATTACCTTTTACCTACTATCTCTGGGAGTGAATAAACAATACCATCAGAGAAGGCACATTATTTCTTTTCTGTTGTTTTTCAAATTTTCCTCGTAGTGCACTGCCTACCAAATAGATGCACAAAAAATATTCTGTTGACAGGTTTATGACTCATAATCTCCCAGTGCTTGGAGACAGGACTCTGCGTTAGGGCAGCAGAGCTGTCATTTCTCTCTAGCTTCCAGTTTAAGGTCCCTGTTGGACTGTGGATTCGTGTGGGTCCAGTCTCGCAGAGCTCTCAGAGCAAAGTCAGGGAAGAGAACCCATGTTTACTTTAGAGCTCCATTTAGTGGCTGCTCCCTCTTATCTGTAACTATTATCCCAACCAGTGGCAAAGACATAATTAAGAATTATGAGGATTCATGAGGACTGAGCATTGTAGCTTAATGAAATGCCAAGTCCGGCTCCAAGAAGGCCAAGGAGATAAGAGGTAGAAAATACAGCTTCCAGTTGGGGAACTGCCCTCCTTCCCACCTGAGAGGTTCAGTGTGGAGTCAACACCGTCTTATTGCCTTATTAATGGGACTTGATCCAGCTTTCAGAGGGGAGGAAGGCAGATGATCCTGGCTCCTCCTTACAAATGAAGCTTCTTCCCTGAAAGAGCTGACAATGCAGAGGAAAGGAGAGCAGGGGAGCAGGGGAGCAGGGAACAGAGACAGCATGAAGTTACTCAGGAGAGGCAGAGAGGAGCCGACTCAGTGGAAAGGAGATCAGAGGGGATAAGAAAGTTATCTCAGGGGAGGTGGGGCTACTATTGCCAGCAAGCTCTTGTAGAAAAGATCCAATTGCATGGGAGAAAATATTAGGGGAATTTTTACCTGACTCCACAGAAAGCTTTGCTGAGTCAAGGGGTAAGTACAGTAATAGCTTTCAATTCTGATGACCTAAGGAGTCCATGAAGACTCAGGCTACACAGGGAAGTGATAAGCACCCAATGTAAGGATCATGGGCTTGGAGTAGAAGGAGCTTGATTCAAATCTCAACTGTATGTCCCTGGCCAATTCCTATCCCTGGCACTGAATTCCTCACCTGCAAAAGTATCTCCCATGAAGTACTGCACAGAGGATTAAACGAGGTAATAGATGCAGTTAATACAGACCCTGGCACTTAAACTGTAATTCCATCCATATGAAAAGATGGGATATTTCTTAATCTCTGCTTAAGTAGTTCTGGCTTTGGAATGCCCTGGGGCTGCCAAGGAGAGACAAGACACACAGAAATTCCTCCTGGAGGGACCAGCTGATGAGTTTCTAGGCTGCATGGTGTCTAATATTGCATTTGAAATTATTTCTTGCCCCAGGTAATGGTAGCTCTGCCTGTTCTCATTAGCCACTATGACTCTAAAAAGTCTGTTATGCGGAACTGCTTTGTGTTAGTGATGCTTCTCAACAGAGAGGAGACAGGCTACGCCTGAGTTTAGCTGCCTTCGGTGGGAAGCAGGATTTCAGAGCCACGGTGACAGATGTGTTAAAGAGGGCAATGATGTTTCCATGGTGAGCAGCAGAGGAAGAGGCCCAGGAAAATGGACGTGGTGATATCCAGGTTGCCTAGCACATTCACAGTCATCACCGATAAAAGGAGCCCAGGAATACCTCTAGTTACCAAGCTAGTAAGCCCAGAGCTGAGAATTGATAGGATGGCTTTCTTGGGCCTTCTGTCCAGTAGCAGTAGTTTATCACTTCTGATCACATTAGATGACTTGCTGAGAGACCCTCTAGCACATTCTAATTAGTTTTTAACCCACTAAGCTTGTAAACCTAGCGTACTGGGAGTGAGCTGTGGCTCCTCTTTTGAGTGACAGGGAGGTCTCCCCAGGACACCAGCCTCAGGCAGAGGCTAGATGCAAATAAATAATAGCACAAACATGGAAATAAAAGAGCACTTTTAGGGGGCTCTTGTGTTGCATTCAGGGCTGTACTGAGAACACTGACTGGCTGTCCAGTACCTACCATAAAAGAATTCACAAGACCTCTCGCATGATATCCCAGCCGTGATGGCCCCTACCCTGATTCTGGCCACCCCTGGGACAGTGTACTCATACACCCAGGTCACCCTCACATTTGGGCATGAATGAGACTCATTCTTTTCAGGCTATGAGTTCATCCTGTGGCATGGTTGAGTCTCCCCACAGGGCCCATGACGTCTTCTCCATGGTAAGCTATTCTGTCTGCAGCCAGGGCTGAACAGCTGCCATCGTCATTTCCTGCCTCTTAAATAAATAAACTCGGTTCATCCTCAGGGGTAGCTTGAAAGCCTTCGCAGGCATCCATCCAGTCTCCACAACTTCCCCACTCGTTCACTGTGCTACTTATCTATTGTTATCATCCCTGTCCTCTCTTTCTAGTCCCCTTCCTCCCCAGCTTTAGCTACACACATCAGCTTCTGTCCTCCCTCTTGGAACTGATTCCTCTGATCCCTACCTACCTCAGCAACCCTTCGGCCAAGTTCCCAGCTTTCCTCTACCTCAAACACCAGGCCTGGACGGAAACGCGTGAAATTTTAAGCTGTGAGAAATACATGAACTATAAACTTCAAGTGTAAAAAAATCATGAAATATAAAATCCCAACAAACTAAATCATGTAAACACTTTGTGAGCATCAGATGTCCTCTTGCCCAAATATTTCAGACGCCCGATATGCTGAGAGCCTGGGGTGGCTGTCCAAGGGTGAAGCATATGCTTCACCTATGCTTCCTAGCCCTGTGCTCTGCACCACACCTCACCTGTGTGGAACCAACCAGCTGCTTCAGCTGTGGCCACCTGGCCCAGCCTCCCCCAGACAGGCAGAGGCCACCACAGCCAGGGGCTCCTCACCACAGGCCTTGCTTCTCACCCACTTCTCCTCCCTCCTCTTTATCTGAAACACTGTATATCTCTTTGGACTCTTCAATTCACTCTCATTGAATTCCTTCCTACTTATCGTGACTTTCAACAAAGATAGAGCCAGTCAAATAGCTCAGAGGATTAAAGTGCCTTCTTAGGCAGACACAGAAGCCAGGAGTTTGATCCCCAGGCCTCCTGTGCTGCTCTTCCTCCCCCACCCCCCAGGGTGCACTGAGACAGCAATTGACACTGGGCATGGGGGTGTAATCCTAGCTCTTGAGAGGCTGTAAACAGGAGGATCACTACAAGTCCTATCTACACAGTGAGACCCTATAAAGCCTGTCCTAAAATACACACACACACACACACACACACACACACAAGATATCTAAAGCACCCAGTGATAAGCAGTACATCAGAGGTAGGCATCAATTCTACTTACTGGCCATTCCCTCATTCAGCCAGGTCAGCCTCCCTCTGATATTAGGGACAGTGATAACAATTTAAATAACAGGCTGCAACAAGTGTTCTAAGCCCAAGCAAATTTCCACAGGTCACCGGAACACACATCATTTCTCACTGCAAGACTGTGACTGCCAGTTAACATGGTTATGCATCATTTGTCCTCTAATTGATGTGACCAAAGACCATGAGGAAAATAACAGAAACATGCAGAAGAGCTCCTTCCTTGCAGGTCTTCTTCTTCTCCCCAACCCACCCTATCTGCTTTTTTATTAAATTGCATTCACACTTGGACTGACTTTTTCTTTATGATATTATTCTATAATGAATCACTCAGAGAATCACAAAAAAGCATGCAGGAAATCTGTCCACACCCTAAAGACCAGAGGAGCCAGCTGAGTGCTCTACCTGTGCACATTACTCCAAGCCTCTAATTCATGTCTTCATTCTTTGGGGCACGGTCCTCTCTAAACTCCTAGAACTTCCTTTCAATAAAATCAAACTATTAAACCATGTAGGGCTCTGTTTTAATTACTTTATTTGTTTCACTGTGTGAAGTTTCCTCATGACAGTCTTCTACCCGTGTGCAGGAAGTGTCATGCTTGCTTGATGTGGCATGCAGCCCTTCCAAAACGCTCATGCTGCCTATCAAGGTTGCCTGTATTCTTGTCTTCCTCTCTTTATTTCCCTACAGAGTCTCAGTGTCCCACACATTTTTCTTCTAACTTACTCTTTTATTTTATTTTTTGCATTTTAGGGAAGGGTCTACAGGGTTTTCAGGGTCTCACTACTAGATTGGACTTGTAGTAATCCGCCTGTTTACAGCCTCCCAAGAGCTGGGATTATAGGCATGCACCCCCATGCCCAGTCTCAATTGCTGTCTCAGCATACCCTAGGGGCGGGACCAGAAAATCACAGCCAGGTCTCGAACCCCCAGCCCCTGTACGCTTTTAATTGATTGCTTTTATTTCTTCAAACCATGGTACCTTGAGGCAATCTTTTCAGAATCCTGTGCTTGTTCATCCCCCTCCACTCCATGACAGAAACATGGGTTACAGGAGACAGGGGCACTCAGGCAGCCTAATATTTTGAAAAAAATTAAGAAATTTTACTAAAGAAGAGATATTTTAATTGTGCCACAATAATGAGATTCTTGGGTAGACAAGTGGTTGGATTAAATAGAGGAGGCAAAACAGACAACATGTGGAACATTCCAGTCTTCTAGGGTGGCTGTAACAAAAGTACTTCAAGCAGAGTGGCTTACAACAGGATATTTATTGTCTCGCAGTTCTGGAGGCCAGAAATAAAAAAAATTAAGGTGTTGACAAGGCTGTGCTCCTTCTGCAAGGACAGGAAAGTACCCCCTCTTGCTTCTCCGGGCTCCCAGTTTGCTGGCAGTCTTCAGCTTCTCTGTATGCCATGCTGATCTCTGCCTGCGAAGCCACGTTGTCTTCGCGGTGTCTCTAGTTCCCCATGGGCCCTCCCTTATCCAGCATGACCTCATCTTAACTAATTACAGATGCAATGACCCTGTTTCCAAGTAACGTCATGGTTTTGAGGTACTAGGGACTTTGACAGCGATATACTTTTTTAAAGGGACATAATTCAATCCACTATGATGGAATGTACCTATTCTGATAAAAGCCAACAGTTCGATTTGATGGGAAAGTTGGGTGAGATGAAGGACTGGTGGAAAACATAAAAAACCCAGCAAGTAAAATATTTGGAGAGCAAAACTATGGATTAAGAAACTTAATTTAACATGGAAAACACGTTTGCATTTCATACTAGTTTACAATTTTTTTCTTATTTTTGGTCACTGATCAAAAGTAAAATAGAGAGCTACCACAGAGGTGAGATAATAATGTTTTCTGTCACTCACTCACTCAATAACATCTAAAGAGCACCATGTATAAAACATATTCTTACATTATTGGGGTTCAATGACAAATAGGGCAGATGTGACTTCTGCTGTGCTGAAAAATGACAGAATGTGATCTCCCTAGTCTTCAGTCACAACCTTCCTTGTGACAACAATTATAAGGCATTTCAGAGTCAGAAAATGAAAAACAGGCAAGAGACAAAATTGTGAAACAGGAAATCACTTTGAAAGCAGAAAAAAATTAGCCCATCCTTAAGTGGGCAGCAAGCCTATTCAAACCTTTTCCTATGTCAAGCCATGCCCTCTGTGGTATCAGATAACTAACTGTTGCACAACGCTAAGGCACGCTTGTCATTTCCATAGTGAAAACAGCCTTCAAGTGACCCTCCTGGAAGGAGACAATATAGCACATTGTCCAATGTTCAGCTAGCAGCTGAAGTTTAAGAGACATGGTGAGAAACACAAAGTTACCTCTCCCAAGCACCAGGAATAACTGAGCCATGCCTGGACAAGCACAGTGTGTTGGAGGCAAGCCTTTGACTCTAATCTGCATTGTACTTGGTGGAAAATTATGAGCTGTCTCAAGTTTCCACAGGAAAAAAAAGGTATTACTGACGTGACTCAGTGTAATTACAGCCACTAAAGTTAATATTTTCCCTAAACCACATATGGTCTCTGAATTGGGCTATCCCTGCAGAAATTATGATCTAGCTCCTTTAAATGCTGAATAAAATTGCCTTTCAAAGTGCTAAGTAATTTCAACTGTAGATAGTAACACACACCTATAATCCCAGTACTCTGGGAGGCCACAGAGAGGATCACAAGTTAAAGCCCAGGCTGGGCAATTTACCAACTTAGCAAGAGACTATCTCAAAATGAAAAAAAATAAAAACAGGTTGCAGGACATAGCTCAGTGCAGAGGCCCTAGGTTTGATCCCCCAAAATGATCAAACAAAAGCAAAACCAGAAATCAAGCTTCTAAGTAATTTCAAAGTAATAATGTACACCAGGCAGCTCATCTTATTGTTCAGCAAGCAGTCCATCTTACCATTCCCTGGGAGGGAGTTTTCCACTGACATAACATGTTTTCACAAACAGAAGCAAAGAAGAACAGAGGATAAGTAAGAGAGGATGTTCCTCTGTTTCCCAGAACACAGTAAATTTTTGTTTTGTTGACTGTTTTGATGTTGGGCATGACCGTGTGACATCCTTTGGCTCCTGAAATGTGTGAAGAAGTGACTTATGTCACTCCTGAGTTAAAACTTTAAGACCCTGTTGCCACTCTATGGACTGTGGATACGTGTATCCAGATGGATCGTGTCCATATCAACTGGTTGCTGAGTGACTCTGATTAACGAGACAACATGATGTAAGAGATAAATCTTAGATCTGTGGGTTTAGGTCATTTAGGGTTAGTTTTTTGGGTTTTTTTTCATTATTGTCACATAATCTCTCCTAAACTGACTTGTATCAGCAATGAATTCTTCATTTTAGCTCTTGCTAATCAACAACCCAATGTATTTAGGGTTGCGTAACCGAGCTCTGGGTGAATGGTGCTTCCCAAAGGTTTTCTTGAGTGTGCACCTCCCACTATAGATTTGTCAATCAAGGGTGAGCTCCAGGTAGGTTATAGAGGTTTTAATAGGAAGCTTCTAGAATATGTTTATTTTATGTTTTGGATACCTGTGAACTACTTCCATGTGACAAATGTTAATGAAATTTATTTTGTTCAAACTCAGCAGTGAAGTCCCAAGGATAATATGAAGAGCCAAGGGATAAAAGAAAAAGATGACCAACAAGCCAAGTAAATGCCACTTGGGTGCCCTAGAGACAGGGTGTTAACTGCAAATGCATCCATTTTCTTCCTGTTTTCAACTCCTTAGAAAGCCTGGATAATTCACCTATTGTCACCAATGCAGCTACACATCTACAATGACTGCCGTGGCTCCCTAAAACAATTTCTTGGGCAAGGAAGAGCACAGTGTTCCTTTAGCCTAGAAGAGCTGACAAGTATGCCATCTTGCAAGGCTTCATCGCTTCACTCCTTGTCTTCTTTCCTGCACCTCCTGTCTCGCGAGTGTGCGAGAGTAGCATTTCCCAGGCTGCATTCACCACCAGTGTCCTCTGCTCTCTTTTTTTTCCTTGTCAAATTTTAACCAGTCCTCAGGGCTTAGCTCTCATTTCCAGGAAGCTCCAGGGTCTTTCTCTTAAGTTCTGTCCTCGCCAACTTTCTTTTTTAGAGTTCCTGTAGCAGTAATAATCCAGATGACATCAGTTAGTGTTAGATTATATGACATCATTCACAGAAGTCAGTCTTGTTCCTTGATTACTTATGTGGACTGGCGCACAACTCCAAAATACTTTTCTTTCCCCATCCCAATCTCCTCTGTTTTGTTTCTTCATAAACAAGTGCTCTGCACCATGCACCAAAACACAACACAAACAGACCTTTCCACTAAAAGCAAAAGAACACGACTGCTTAATTACCCAGAATAGTTCAGCTATTACCTCTGCTTTTGAATGAGCTCTCAGAGAGCTCTCATGACATATGTAAGGTACCTATCACCCAGACACTATCTTACTATAGAAGTTGGAAAAGGAAAGATTACATATTTAAGATAAATATGCCATCACAAATACATTTCACTTATATCTTCTGGATATTTCATATGAAATGATGCTCTTGGGACTATTTATTTTTATGTATTTGGTACAGGGTCTCACTACACAGCTTGGACTCGTAGTGATCCTCCTGTTTTCAGCCTCCCCAGTGCTGGGATTGCAGGCATGCTCCACCATACCTGGTTTTGGTGGCCTGCTTGGCGTGTCTGGGGCAGGGCCTGCACAGCATGCGGTACCGGGGATGGAACCCAGGCCTTTGTGCTTTCCTAAGGAGGCACTTAGACCGCTGAGCTATCTCCATGGCCCCTCTTGGGATCATTTAAAACTGTGTCAATTAAAAAGAGGTTCTGAGAGTCTTGTATTGAAATGTTTTTAGTTATGCTAAGTACAAATGTAGGCTTAATGCCTTTGAAGCCTCTAGATGCTAGTAGAACTGGAAGTGGCAATTAGTTGTGGCAAATTGTCAATTTTTGCTGCTTTTTTCACTTTCCTTACAATATTATCTCTTATTTATTTATTTTTACCAAAGCCTTTCAAATTCAAGATATGACTTTCATATCTGGCTTTTATGTCTAGCTTTCAGTCCTGTTGTATAAACATCTATGTAGTTGAGGTTTACACAGTTCAAATATGTATATATCTCCCGGTGGCCAGCTCAGCCCACTCTAGGAGTGGGGCTGGCAGGGCAGGTGGAGCAGGGGAATCCAGCTATGATCTCTGCACTTACCTAAGCTTGCCTAAACAGGCGCTTTAGACGGCTGAGCTATCTTGCTGGCCCATGTGTATATACTTTTAAGGTTTTTAGGAAAACTTGAATACAGAAGGCTGATTACTAGGTGATGTTTGTTAATTTTCTTAGGTATTATAATGGTATTATATTTTATAATGGAATTTAATTTTAAAAGCTATTTGGGTTTGAAGTATCGTCATCTCTGCAATTTATTATTTTTTTATTTGTTATGCTTTGCAGTATGGTACTGAATATTGAACCCAGAGCCTTCACGCTGAGCCACATCCTCACCTCTTTCTTTCTTTTTTTTTTTTTCTTTTTTTTGAGGCAGGTACTTGTCTAATCATTACCTATATCGCTTCTCGGCCTTTTGGCTAAGATCAAGTCTAATCATTACCTGTGCTGGGCTCTGACTTGTGGTCCTCCTGCGTCAGTCTTCCCAGTGTTGGGGTTATGACATACACCATCACACCAAGCTTTATTTTTACATGGCCTATTAAATTGGACATGGTAGGACACACCTGCAATCCCAGCACTTGGGAGGCTGAGACAGGAGGCTCACCTTGAGTTCAAGGCCAGCCAAGTCTTTGTAAAACAAAGGCCAGAGCCAGTCTGGGCTCTCTAAAACAAACACCAAGGGTCCATTAAAAAGGACTGAGAGATGAGCGTGGTGGTACTCCTCTGTAATCCCAGCCCTTGGGAGGCTGTAAACAGGATCACTGAATCTGATCTACCTGGTGAGATCCTGTAGACCCTGTCCTAAATCCAAAAACAAAAAACAAAAAACAAAAAAAAAAAACCACATTGAGGGATAAAGCAGACATAGCAAAATGTAAATAATCCTTGAATCTAGGAGATAGATCTTTGAATGATAATTTACTATTCTGCCAATTTTTCTGTATATATGACAATGTTTACAATACACATCTGATAAAAAGAAATTGTCATTAAAAATCTGAAACAGAAACATTAATACCAAACCAATTAAAATAGCCAGTGTTGGGCCAGTGAGATAGCTCACTGGACTAAAAGTCTGCTTAGGCAACTGCAAGGACCGGGTTCGATCCCCGACACCACAGGCTGCCAGCTCTGCCTCCAGGTGCACTGGGCCAGCCACTGAGACTAGGGGTGCTAGCGCTGGGGAGGTTGAAAACAGGAGGATCACTACAAGTCCAAGCTGCATAGTGAGACTCTGTACCAAAATCACAAAGTAAAATAAAATAAAATAGCCAATGTGTGTGTGTGTGTGTGTGTGCGTGTGCGTGTGTGTGTGTGTGTGCGTGTGTGTGTGTGCGTGCATGCAATGGTATCTCTTCTGTAACATTTATAGGACTATTACAAGTCATATTTACACTCAGATAAATGTTATTATTTTCTTGACTTCTCTGAGTGTCAAGGGAGGAGAGGCTTAATTCTGCAGCCAAAATAATGGCTTAATGGTATTCATGGTCATCTAATATTTGGAAACAGGGAAGTTAAAACTTATAATCAGATTTCAGCCAGAAAAATAAGTATATAATTTAAGTTTTAAGCCAGGCGTGGTGGCACATGCCAGTAATCCCAGCACTCAAGAGACTGAGGCAGGAGGATTTCTATGAATTTGAGACCACTCTGGGTTCACAAAATGAGTTCAAGTCTGGCATGAACTCTGTCTCAAAAGAGACTGAAAAAAATTTTATTTAAATCTAAAGATATTTATGGAAAAATTAATTCAGTCAAAGCTATTTGAATCCTTTTTCATCTTTTAAGGAAATACATATGAAATTGTTTACATCTGATTTGTGTCCTCCTGATCCTCCTTCACACACACACACACACACACACACACAGACCCTGTACCCTGAGCTACATCCCTGGCCCGTTTTTACTTTTTTTTTCAGAGTCTTTCTGCATTGCCAGGTTGGGCTCAAACTTCCGGTCCTCCTGCCTCAGCCTCCCAGATCACCAGCATCACAAGCATGCACCACAGCACCTGGTTGTTAACTTCTGATCAACACTTCTAAGCATAAGTGCCACCAAATTAAAGTTCTAGCTTCTCCAGGATGACACAGCTGTGGACATCCACTTGAGCAAAGGGGAGATGTTTCAGTGAATGCCAACTAATAGTAAATGTAGCTAATGAAAAATTTTTAATTTTGGCACATTTTCATTCTCTATCTTTTGAATTTTAATAAACATATTAAGATACACAGGTTAAAAATTTTATCTTTTACAGTGCATTTTAGAAAGTCAATTTTTAATGTGAAGTTTCTCAAAATATTTGGGAGGAGACAGAAGAACTCAGGAATGGCAGAAATGTCAACTCACAATAAGAAAAAGAAAATGCAAACAGCAAACAACAATGAGAAGGGTACAATGACGTAGGTTAGGAGCTAAATTTATCGCAGTCTGCACTGTGTAGCCTCTGTTTCTTATTGTAACATTCAGAATAATGAAGGTGCTTGTCAGAACATTTTCTTTTAACCACGCATATTTTAACAAAGACTTTTCTTTTTTATGCAGTTTTGGGGTGATAAGGCTAAAGAAGTAACAAAATTAGAATTAGGCTGATGTTTGGAATAATGATACAGCAACATACACAATTGTTCCTCTCACTGTGTCACCTAAAGTGGAAGGTCTGCGTCTTTCCTGAGCGTTAAGGATCCTAAGGGTCCAATGCTATTATAATCCAGAGATAGCTTCTCGCTCATCAAATACAAACCTAGCTCTATATTGCCATCATCTGGTCAGTTTGTATATTACACTTCCGCTCCACCTGTCCCGGGCAAGATGCTACGTACCTAAAATCTTTTAAAAAATATTTTTATTCATTTTAATGAAAAAAAAAAAAGATAAAATAGCAGTGAAACAGTTTCAAACCAGGTTAGTAGGACAGTTACAATAATTAATACACTGCATATTGTTGTCTTTGTAGTAGACATGATACCTTGTCTAAACAATATTAGTACAAACTTTTCTCGTTGGACTAAGAGAAAGTAGCTGTATATCTAACCTAGCTATCTTGTATATACATATATACACTTTTTTTTTTACAACAAAATGGTACTTTATTTATATCCCAACTTTTTGTTTTGTTTTGTCAGAGATGGGTGTTCCACTGCTGTTAGAGAAGCAGTATTTGGAGAAGTCTTTAAAGCACCTTTTCATACTTGATGCCCGTCCAAATACTGTAGGCACTTGAACTCAGAAAAATATCCCAATATAGTCCAATAGCCTATAATAGTAGCGAGTTACCAGTAGGTAACTAAAATCTTAAACAAATCTGAGGGAGATACACGCACACAGGACTCATTTTCTACATAAAGAAATTATATTTTATGAAGGCACATGTATTAAGTATATTTTTACTCTTTATTATTCAAAGCAGTGTGTAAAATTTGGAAATTATATTCAGAGGAAAATGCTCAGTTTCTTGATTTCGAGTTCAGGAATACTTTCTTTAAATATCGTTATTTCCACTGTACCTGTGAATAGTGAAATATTACCTCATTTAATTGACTGATATTTCTTTTTCTATTTAATGAATTATTACCGCAGAACGTGTTCAGAATGTTTAGAAGCTCTGACAGTTAAACCTCTTGTCACTCAAATGTAAAGTCTAGGGAAGTCACTTAATGGGTAAGGAGCTTGTTCTAGAAAATAATGGTGCTCAATTTTTGCAAATAACAAAAAATCTGTAGGGAAGGATGTCCAGTTTTTTTTTAAATGCTATCTTTCTTTGGTTTCAGTGTGCACCACAAGATTTACCACCTGTTACTGTCTGGTTTGAGACTTTCATTGCTTCCTGAGTACCACTCTCATCTCTCCAACTAAAATTTGAAAGTTACTTGGTGGTAAGGGTGATATCAGATTCCAAAGCCTTTATACTTCTACTGTATTATATTATTTGGAAGATTTTGGTAAGCTTTTTTTTTTTTTTTGGTAGTATTGGGGATTGAACTCAGGACTTTGCCAGGCATGTGCTTATATCGCTGAGCTATATCCCCAGCCCTATTTGGAAGATTAATAATGTATCATTAATCTTATTGTTGGCTATTTTAACAAATCAAAATGACACAAAAAATTGAAAATCTTTCATGTACACCATTTGTGTGCTAGGTAATGTTATCAAGAATAGAAATACCATAAAAATGGGCAAAAGCCGTCTACTATGCCCATTTCATGGAGTCTGTTGACTTTCTAGTTTGTTCAGTAGTTCCACATCTATCTAGTGCAATAAAACTTCTTTAGGAATGATTCCTAAGGGTAAAAGTATACTAAGCTTTTATCATCTAATCTCATTTTGTTTGTGACATACTATTTGCCCCTATATTTATATCCCTTAAAGCCTTAAAATATTACACAAAATGCTGCTGCATCTTGTTTCTAAACGCTTAAACCCATTCCCCAGAAGTCTACTACTACTCATTCTGCATTCAGTTCTCCACTGCCTTTGAGCAGCCTCTTCTCCTGTGATCTTAAAATTAATCACTTTTCCTCTGCTTAGTTTTTACTAGGAAATGTCTAAACTATTCCTGAGATCTTCAAGATGTGATCTTCCTTTCCCCACTAAATTTTGCTCAGAACACCGATTTTATAGACTTCCAAGGTCAGAGCCCTTGTTTCCCTGTTGTGATTCATTTTCTTCATGTAACAAAACTCTGCTGATTATTTTTATTGAAAGTGGTCATATGAATGTGAAGATGGTACATATTAGATGATACTGTCTGATATCACTACCTCGTTATCTGCCTGTGTGCTAGAGTCCTCCTGCTCAGGTGCCTAAAGGATGGATTAAAAGCCATGCTTTCCTAGAGTGTTATGCCACAGGTGAATACTTGGTCACATAACAAGCCCCTGACACGTAACTACTCTCCTAAATATTTTCAAAACATTACTCAGCCTTTGGTGCGTGAGGTGTTTTCCTGTTAGGAGTAGGTTGATGCATGTTCTAACTTTTAGTTTTTTCTTGAAAAGAGAGGACAGCAAATAGCTAACATTTCTACTGTTTGTTCACTAAATCTCACTTATTAAGCAAAAACAAGTAACACTACTTGTTATTTTTCACCATCATACCCTCACTCATGCTGCCCTCTGCCTAGTGTGGTGTCTATATCACTTGCAATATTTTATTACCCATATTCACTTACTCTCTGTTAATCTTTAGAGAACAATGACTGTGCCTTTTATATGTTTACTAACATTAATTCAATAAAGATCCACCTAGGTTCCAGCTACAGGGTATATAGCAAAAACTAAAAATGAGTACCTCCCTGCAACCTATCTAGCCTACATATAATAAGTAATTAAAATATATTACATAGCAGATAGCAACAAGTCCTGAAGCGCAGCACAGTGGAGATGGAGGTAGCTACAGTTTTTGGTAGGACAGTCAAAGGAAGTATTGGCTAATGTGATATTTGAGCAGAGATTTGAAAGAGTTGAGGGCAAACCATGTAGACATTTGGGAATAGAATGTTTCAGAAAGAGAGCACAGCAAATGACAGGGCACTAAAAATGAGAGTATGATGGATTATGTTTGGTTTATAGCCACCGGAGTCCCATCAGAGGCCATGTGGCTCGATTAAAGTGAAAGTGAAAGAATAATTTTTTTCTTGGTATCTTTAGGGCTTAGCAGTATCTGAAACATACTAGGAATTAATATATTTTGATGGACTAACAATGATTTGTAAAAAAAAAAACTGTAAAGCATGATGTCAATATCTTACAAAACCTAAAACTAAATCCAGCCCAGTTACAAGGAAAGTATTTTGTCTGGTTGTCCTGACTTACGTTTTGCCATTGAAATTTGTTCATTTAGATTTTCAGATCCGTTCAGGATATTATTTTGGAAATATCATTCACATCTGTCACTCTTTCCATTCTGTCAAATCCTTAAAAAGAACTGTACCTTCCCATGAACACAGCCACTAGAAAAATCTCCTCTGCCTATTATGGTGTCTATATCACTTGCAATATTTTATTGCCCATATTCACTTACTCTCTGTAAATCCTAGAAGAACATATATTCAGATCTCCTGCCAAAATTAACAGCATTCCTTAAAGTCACATAAGTAAGTGGACAGATTGAGGACTTATTTTCCCTTGAGAAACTTGTCTTAGAATGTTATTCACAGAATTTTGTTTAAAGTACTATGTGTCTCATCTTATTGGTATATATATTTCATTTGCAGGGTTGACTCTATCAGAAGTAGATGGAACCAGGGACACTAGTGTAGAATATGGGAGTTGTCATGAAATGGCATGTTATTTCCACATCAGACCGAAAATTCAAAAAGCTAGTTTATTAATAAAGCCAGCAGACCCTTCCCAGGTTACAGATATTAAATGTCCAGCCAGCATCAAAACACAATTACAAACCAGAAACACGTGTCTGGCCTCAGTCTTTGTTTTGTCTCTGCTTAAATAATGTCTTGGTTTCCACAGATGACCTGGTTTTTGACTCAAGGAATCACAGGATTCTTCTTTGTAATTAGTCCTGTTTTCCTCTTATCTCTTTTTTATGTTTACAACATCTTAACAAGGGTGTGGAAGGTGTGAAGGAGTTACAACATCTCAGAGGTGGGGAAGGATTGAAGGAGTGACATCTTAACAAGTGTCAGGAAGGTGAATTAATGGCTAAACTAGGTCCTGGCCCTTTCTCTTCTGCTCGCTCCTTTCTCTGGTTCACTTTAGACTCTGTAAGTTAATGTTTCCTGATATTGTTTTTGACTTAGTGCAGTCCTATGAATCAGTAGCCTTTCTTGGTAGGTTTTAACTATAGCAGGAAAAAAATAATAAATATAGCAGGAGAATTATATTTTCTTCCAACTTCTTGATTTCTTGACTGCTTGCACTCTCTCTCTCTCTCTCTCTCTCTCTCTCTCTCTCTCTCTCTCTCTCTCTCTCTTTGTGGAATCGGAGATTGAACTCAGGCCCTTGCACTTGCCAGGGAAGTGTTTATTGTACTGAATTATCTCCCTGGCCCCAACTGCTTTCTTTTAGAGTTCATAAAAGTGTATACCTTTCTCCAAAAATGCCTGAATTTAAACATAAATTGTAAAAGATTTATCTTCTTAAAGTCCCCAGGTTCTGATAAGTTTGGGGGTTTTAACTGAATCTTCTAGAAATAAAATGCCTTCAAATGTCATTGCCTTTTATCCATAGCCCCCCGGGAACACACCTATTTACCAAGTTGGAATTGTTACTTGCTACTACAAGAAGTAGGGACACAGCCTGGATGTCTGGATAAGAAGATGATAGCAAACAACTTTTTATGTGGTTTGGGCTTTGGTTGGAGATGAATGAGAGTATAAGAAAGCAGGTTTGCTCTAGATTGAAGCTGTCAGAAAGCTGTGGCACTTCTAAGATTGTGCATCCCATATTACCTATAAAAGGAAAAGAGTAGCATAAGAAAACACCCTCATTTGTAAAGCAGTGGCTCCTCACTTTGGCCAAGAGTATTGGTATTGCGTAGTTGCTTGATTCTGTGTTTGCCTGCGCCAAACCAGCATAATGAAATGCTTTGTCTCATTTCATCATGACTTTAGAGTGAATTTCTCTGAGGTTGGTATTTTGTGAGCTTATTTTTTTCTACTAAAAGGATAACATGGCTACCTGTACCACACAAGCTTCTAAATCTCAGGACCATTTTTCCTCTCATATTATTAATTTTTTTCATTCTAATATAGTTTATACAGAAAAGTACATAAATTTTAAGTGAATTTTAATTCAGCAAACACACCCATGCAACTGAAGTTCAACTCCAGGAATGTCACTAAAATCCCAAAGGCCTCTTACGTGTCCTTCTGGCTTCTGACTAGAACGCTACCCACTGCCTGACTTGTGGCCCTCACATTAGTTTTGCCTGATTTTGAGCCTCGGATAGGGGGAAGTGCATAATATGTACTTTTGAGGGCTGGGAATCTTGGGCTCTGCATTATGTTCATGGGATTCATTCAGGTTCTGTGTCCATTCTTGTTGCTAAACAGCATTCCTTCAGGCAAACACATCACACCATCTCTATTCTCCAGTTATTTGGAAGTTTCCGGAGGTTGGCAGCAGGAATGGTGCTTCTGTGAATAATCTTGTCCGTGTTTTCTGAAGTCATGTATGTATTACTGCTGGGCAAGAATAGAAATGAGGCATGTTTATCTTCAGCTATAATATATAGATAGTGCCAAACATTTTCCCACAGTGGTTATACCAGTTTACACTCCCAGACAGATGTGGAAGGGAATTCTGGTTGCATTAAGTTCCTATGATATTTAAACTTGTCCAGAAGACATAAAAGGAAGAAATCTTCTCACCAGGCCATATTACTTTGATGCAAGATTAACAAAGAATAGAATAAAAAATAAAAATGATGGCAATGCTTTTTTTTTTTTTTGGTAGAACCCAGGATTGAACTCAGGCCCTTGCACTTGCCAGGGAAGCACTTATTCCATTGAGCCATCTCCTCAGCCCCAAAGATATGCATCTTTAAGCAGAGAGGTCAAGATAGTAAATATTAGCAAATGGAACCTACCAATATTAAAAATTAAAGCAGGCAAGAATGAGTATAGTTCAGGAATAGAAATAGTCTTCAAAACAACAGTTTTGTATTCATTTGTTAATATAGTACATTAAATTCATATTAATTTATCACTTGTTACATAGCTAATAATTCGTTAAGTACCCATTAATTCATTGGTATCGCTGTTAATACATTCATTAAAATAGAAACTTAACTTTAATCAGAAATTAATGAAGAAAAACAACAAGTAATCTCCAGTACTTCCAGAAAACCATTTGGTAACAAGCTACTTCTGATTAAGAAAAAAACAAAAATAACCTAGAAACAGACATGAAAGTGTGTGCATCTCCCCTTCAATCTACTTACAGCTTTGTCACAAATTAGCCTGGTGTTCTTTTGCTCAACTAAGAAAGGTTCAGTTTTGCTAGCAGTCCTGAGATCACCAGATAATGCTGGATGCCAGTGGTTGCTGTTCACAGCCATCCGTCTTCATCCAGTGCCAACCTGTGCAGGACACTGTAGGTTGATGCAGAGTCACTTGCCAGGTATTTTGTTTCAGCAGCTCTTCAGCGTTAGGAGCTCTGAGTGCTTATTTTCTCCTAAGTAAATTTACAGGACTTTTAGAATCCATACTACTCAAGAAGTAAATCACAAGCAGGTTGACTGAAACACCAAAGCAAGCCTTCAGTTTAACAGGGTCTATGGTGCATCACAGAGAGGCTGGTACACAGGAAAACCCCTCCTAGACTAAAACCCAAGAAGTGCCTGGGAAGTGCTATCTGCTATAACAGGTTTGCAGACCTGTTCCATGAGGTTGAGAGCTGAAACCGGTTGTTATGGTTTGTATCTAGATGTCCCCTCAAAGCCTCATGTACTTATAGATGGGGTTTTGGGTAGTGACTGGATCATGGGTGTGTGATGCTGAGTTAAGGATGCACTAACTGGATTAGCCCACTGATTGGTTTGCCATAGTAATGGGTGTGGCTGAATGGTTTTACTGAAGACGGAAGACTCACCTTTGGTGTGAGTGGCACAACCAATAGGCTTACTGTCCAGATGAAATATAAACGGAAAGGAAGGCTCACAGCTCATTCCCTTCCTCCCATGGGCTGTTTCTCCTCTGCAGTTCCCCTCTACCATGCCACCTTGCCTTGAATCCAGCCAACTATGGACTAAAACATCTGCAAACGGTGAGCTAAAAACAAACTTTTCTTCTTTAACTTGTGGGTGACAAGTTACTAGAGGATCTTCTGGGTGGCTTGCTGTGAATGCTGGATATGTAAATAACCTTAAATAATCCAGCTAAGGATAAGTCCCTTAAAACAGCAAGAAGCTCAATAAGTTACTATTGTTACTACATTTTTATTGTAAGGATTTGGTCAATAGACAGCCCTGAGAGCAAGAACTAATGGAGAACTATACTGGGTACTCAAGGAATGTTTGCTTAATCCAGACTTTCTCACCTTCCTGCATTTTCTCAACTATTCTTTCATCCTATTCACCCTTCTATGTCTAAAACCTAACCCCCAAATGATCAATCAAGCATTCTTTATGCCACCTTCTTTGTACTATTCTTATAGTACTTATCATAGTACTAAATGACTGCATGTGTTTATATATTAATATATAATGCTTCCATTCACACGCATTTCTGTTTGCAAACAATTTGGTCCATACATAGAAGCATTCTTCAAAATTTTGTTCACAAACTTCACATTAACTACCTAACTTGATCAAAACCATCTGGCCCCAAATTGTGGAATAAATTAAGGTCATGAACCAATATATACATACCCTCTTGAGATATGTATATATATATACATATATATATATATAAAGTTTTAATTATTAGTGTATAAATCTGTCTAGTTTTAGCTGTAGGGAAATTAAGAGCTCTGCTTTTTATTGAGATGGGGTTTTGCTATACATTTCAGGCTGGCCTTGAACTCACAATGATCCTCCTGCCTCAGTCTGCTGAATGCTGCAATTACAGGTGTACATCACCATGTCCAGCCTAGATCTTCAGTTCTTTTTTTAATATATCAGTTATTTAATTAGGCTCTTAGTAAGAAATTTAGAACACTAATTTATGAGGATGGATTCCATTTGCCAAAGCAAAAACAGATTGCAGGCAGCCCCGGAGCTGAGGAACAGCTTTGATTTTTGCTAAAATCTGTGAGTCCACCACATTCTGATCCACCTTGTGCTGCTCTGAAATCTGGTATCTCTCTTTCTCAGAGTCAAAGATCTCACCCTCCTAATGTCTGGGTTTCCACAGCTTCTTCTTCTTCAAGTAAGCATCAGTGAGGTGTTTGAGGATTCTCACTTTGCTGATATCAATTTTTGTAGAGGTGGCAATAATAAATTTCTGGTGTGTTCTTTGTAGAGGAACATGATTAAGGCTAAGAGGCCCAGTCACAAGTAGCAAGCCACTGGCCAACCGCTTCAGGAAGACCCCTCTCTTGCCTCTGTGATGCCCGGTGAGGACGATCAAGATGATGCTGACAGTGATTCTAGCTCGAAGTTTCCTCACGTGCTGACTGAAGGGTTTCTTGCCATGGCTCAAGAACTTTCAGGGCACATCTTCAGTAGGGTAGCATCTAGGCATTTTTTTGAAGCTTAACCACCTGGGTACCTCCATTCTTGTCCCCACTTACTGGTTTTGTGATTGTAGCAAAAACCTTCCCCTTCTTTTTCTTCTCAACTTTGATGTAGCAGCTGTGTACTTTTTCTTATACAAACCCTTATGCATAGCAGATTAGGACTATCTACCAATTCCTCTAACCAGTACAGGATTTTAGCTGCAGTGGGGCTGCCCTTTCTTGGACTTTTTTGCCTTCACTTTACCCTTTTTACCAGTACCACTAGCAGAAGCCTTCTTCGCTTCAGATTTCTTCTCTTTAGTGTCTGGCTTCTCACTTTTTTCACCCGCCATCTTGCAAGATGGGAAAGAGAACCTAGCTCTTCAGTTTAGAAGGATAATTTTAATTAAGAAACTTAAAGACTCTTGTTGAGCTTTTATAGTTTCCACTGCAGTGTTTACCCTCATTGAATCATGATAGTGGTGGGTTACAGATGTAACTAGAGATTATTAACAGGGGCCAGAGTAATAACTGAGGCACCCTTTTATATCTATCCCATATTACCTTAATTTTTATGCATCCTTTGGTCTTTTTACAGGAGTTTAAGACAAAATTAAAATGAGTCTTGTGATAATTAAAACTGACCTCTTGCTGTATATTAAGGTTAGTTAAAGGTCTTTAAGGGTTGCTTTTGGGATCATGTATGAAAATTCTTTTCTTTTTTTTTTTTTTTTTTTTTTTTTTTTTTTTTTTTTTTTTTTTTTTTTTTTTTTTTTTTGTGGAATTGGGGATTGAACTCAGGACCTTGTGTTTGCCAGGCAAGTGTTTATTTTACTGAGCTATCTCCCCAGCCCCTTATGTACAGAGATTCTTAGTTTTTCTGTCAGTGTTAGCTTTTAGGATAGGTCACAGTCTTGCTTGACAATGTAGTTTCTTATATAAGCATGGGAACATCTGTGGATATTGCTCAGCAACCTAAGCACCTCCCTGGCATGCACAAGGACTTGGATTTGATCCCTGGTACTACATGCCATGTGGGCCCCAGAACCCTGAGTGCCTCATGCCAGCCAGTGAAACTGGGCATGGTGGCACATGACTGTAATCCCAGTGCTTGGGAGGCTGAGACAGGAGGATCACTATGAGCCTGAGCTGTGTAGTGAAATCCTGTACCAAATAAATAAATAAATAATTTTTTAAAAACATTAAAAACCAAAAGAAACTTGGGAGACATTTTTCTCTTTGGTGACCCTCCTTTTTAGCACACTACATGCTAGTTGACTCTTGTCATTTGGAGTTGAACAATTTATTTGTTCAAGAGGTTGGGTGACTCACCAGAGTTGTAGGAACTTATTGAAGGTTTCTGTCATTGTTTGGGGCTTTATAAGGGAACAATATAATACAGGATACTTTTTTTTTTTTTTTTTTTTTTTTTTTTTTTTTTTTTTTGTCTTTTTGAGACAGGGTCTCACTATGCAGTTCAGGCTGGCCTTAAGCTCACTTTGTAGCTCAGGCTGGTCTCGAACTCACAACAATCCTCCTGCCTCAGCCTCCCGAGTGCTGGGATTACAGGCCTGCGCCACCACGCCCAGCCAGGATACATATTTTATAAGATTATTTACAACAACCCAAAAAAGATCATTTACAGAAAAAGAAGTACAGGAAATCTGTCCACACATTAAAGACCAAAGAATCCAGCTGAAGGTCTAGATCTTATGTTAATGTCCTACATGAGTCCATTTGAAGACATAGGGCTCATAACAATGGCCCCCACAAGTCCACCTAGAGGCCTAGAGCCCACAACAATGTCTTATGCAGGCCCGTTTCACAGATCTGCAAAAGCCAAAAGGTTATCAGTGGAAGCTAGAAAGTCTGTGCCAGCAGAATGAAGGATCTGTGCTAGCAGGCTATGGAATCTGAACGAGAACTAGAAAGCAATGCTTAAAGAAAGAATCACAGCTCCCCTAAGAAGTACCACAGCCAACCACAGCAACAGTGAGGTCTGAAGCTTCTCCAGTGATGAGAAAAGCTGAGCTCCCATCAGGAAAGCCAGTATGATAAACTTCTCCAGGAGGCTAAGCAGTGTGCCATCTTCCTCTCCAGAACCAGGAAACTCAAGATAAGGACCAGAGCTCCCCAAAACTGAACTATAGCCATTCTTAGCAACAATAAGGTTCCAAGCTCCTCCTCTGACAAAAACAGCCAAGTTCATCAGGAAAGCCATCACGGACAGTTCCTCCAGCAGATCAGTCCAAGAGAACCAGCAGCTCCCAACAGCTCCTCCAACAGATTCTGAACACCTTCCCTAACAACCTCTCAAAAGCTTCTCCAGTTCTTCCTCTTACGCTGCTGGCAACAATCCTCAGGTGGGCCTCCCACACCTAGCACCATGCTAGTTCAATTCAGCTGGATGAAACAAGTTGACCACCAGCGAGCAATCCGCCTCAGGTCATGTCTTGGGTCTTTGTTGACATTAGAGGGTCAAAGCCAAAATATTGTCTGTCTTCTCAGCCCAGTCATCTTCTAAAGTTTGGCCTCTAAACCTCAGTTGTTGAACATCTAGGAGATCAGCATGAGCAGTAGGTTTAAATCTCATGGTCTTACCTGGACATCATGACCAGATAATTTTTTTCAATCAATTATGGTTGTTTTATAAGTCACATTTTGTAGATTGTTAAAAGATAACAATTACAAAATTTTACAGAGAGGACTTGAGATCAAGAGCAACATAGTATTCTACCATAACAATCAGGATGACATTATTACATTGTAAGGATCCATGAGGCTCAGTGTGATCTGTTCTACCTAGGGAGAAACAGTGACAGGAATGAGGACAAGATAGACAAGAAAACAAGACTGGGTTAGGTGGTGAACTTTCTGCCTGGTTTCTAGATGAACCCCCCAGCAATAACATAGACATTTATTTATATCTTTGCAAAGTTAGTAACATATGACACAAGGTTGCCTAGTGACTAAAACTGACATTAACCAGTCAGGATGCTTGTCTCAGCACTGAGATAGCCTATCTGTTTTAGGTTCCCGAGGCCTACTCCCCCTTATACACTCGGCCAATTTTCTAGCTTCCATGGCTCCTGACATTATATGAGAACCATTAGGTTTTGTAATTATCTCTGAAATACATTTAAATTTCCATGTTATTATACAATTCCTTTTAAGCTAATTATCTTTATCTAGCTATATGATATTAAAAGACAAAGAAACTTTTATCTATTTGTTTTCTTTTAATACAGTGCCTTTTAAATAGAATGCATTGTCGATCTGCACACACCCGCCCAGCTCCAGAGACCTCCCGAGACAGCGCAGCCCACCCCAGCAGCCTACTCAATCCTGCCCACGCTGCCCAGCCAGAGACCGGCCTGAGACAGTGGCTGACCCCAGTGGCCTCCTGGATCCTTCCCCAAGCTCTCCCAGTGAGTGGGAATTTGCACGACTCACCAGGATTCCCAGATCAGTGAGTGTGTGGTGAGTCTGAGGGAGAGCCATTGGCTTCTTCCCACGCACGCTATCAGATCCCCACCCCAAAGCCCTCCAAGCCACTGACCGGCCTGAAACCTCAGGACCCACTCACCAGCACCTCCCCAGATCCCCTGCCCTAAAGCCCGCTGAGTGAGTGGGAATTTCCCCGATTCTCTGGGCATCAAAGTTCAGTGAGTGTAGAACTCCAGGCCTGCCATGCCCCAGAGACATTTCCCAGGGATTCCCTGCCCCCTCACTCCCCCATGGCCCAGTGAGAGCTCCAGGCCCACCACGCCAGAGAAACATTTCCCAGAGATTGCCAGTCCCACCCCATGGCCCCAGACCCAGTGCAGGTGGGCCTGGAGTGAGAACTCCAAGCCTGCCAGGCCGGAGGAACATTTCTCAGCAATTCCAGGTCCCACACCACGGCCAGAAACCCAGCGCAGCCTAGCCTGTGAGTGAGGGCTCCAGGCCTGCTGCACTGGAGGGACCTTTCCCAGCCTTCCCCCCAGGTTCCGTCCTGTAGACCCGGGCCCAGCACTGGCTGACCCAGTACAGCCTACTCAGTGAATAAGATCAACCACTATCCTTTTGTGAGCCCAGAAGACCCACCAAAGCCCAGGCCTGCCCACCTAGAGAGTGACCTGCCTGACACAGGAGGGCTGACCTCAGCAATTTTCCAGATCCTCGCCCCAAAGCCAGCCAAGAGAGGGGGAATTTTCATCATTTGCTTTGCATCCCAGTTCAGTTCATGCTCGCCTGAACAGGGAACCAACAGAGGGGAACCACAGGAGCTGCAGCAAAAAGGAACTGAACACAACAGCTAGATCCAGGATAGGCATACCTGGATAATCTCAAACTTAATAGACTGGCACCCGAATCTCATAACAAGCTAAGGTTATAGCTGCACCAAAGCTCCACACCAAAGGTCAAAGGTCAGTGCTATACAAAATGACAAAGACAAGGGGAAAAAACGCAATCCCAGACCTCGAGTCCACCAGTAAGGGCAGAGGACACTAGCTCAGCTGCAATGAATGAATTAACAGATACAGCAGCAAAGGAACAACAGCAGAAAGGTATAGGGGAAATAAAATGAGAAGCAATTCCCCAAATTAAAAAAAGAAATATCTGAATGCATAGTATCTGATATAAAGAATGAATTCCAGAAACATTGGGTGGAAAAACAACGCTCACCCAGAACAAGTGCAGAGAGCATTATTCCAGCTGAAATGTATGAATTAACAGCATCTAAAGCAAAGAAACAACAGCAGAAAGATCATGAGGAACTCAAAGCAGAAATAATTTCTGAAATCAAAAAAGAATTCTTAGAAAAAAAAAGAATTCTCTGAAATGATAGCATCTGAAATATAGAAACAAGTCCAGAAATATACAGAGGAAACCCAACTTGGAAGAAACACTGCAGAAAAAGAATTAATAACTACCTCTAAAGAAGACATGGATAAAAAAATTGAGATCAGAAATATGATGGATTCCTTGAATGAGCAATACAGAAAAGAAATAGAACACATGAACACAGTCAAAGAGATATACAAGAATTAAAAATAGCAATCACGAGCCTACAAAACCAATTGAGTGAAAGGGAAGACAGAGTTTCAGATCTTGAAGATGCCAGAGAAGCTAGTGAAAAGGTAAGAAAGGATCTCTTAAAAACAATGAGAATGCAGGAAAAAATAATTCATCACCTGCAAGACGATGCCAGGATGAACAATGTGAGAATAATTGGTATCAACGAGAATGAAGGATTCAATACAAATGCCATAAAAAGAATTTGGGGAGAAATAATCACAGAAAACTTCCTAAATAGGAGGAAACAATCCAACATTCAGGTCACTGAACTATACAGAACACCAAATAACTTCAACCCAAGTAGAAACACACCAAGACAAATAATAGTTAAGATCCCAGAAATCTAACACAAAAATACTACACTGAAAGCTGCTAGAAAGAAGAAGGAAATCACATTCAAAAGAAAACCCATCAGAATTACAGCCAACTTCTCTGCACAGCAATGAAGGCAAGGAGAGCATGGAGCAGAGTTCTTCAACTCCTACACGAAAACAAATTCCAGCCCAGACTATTATACCCTTCAAGTTTGATGGAGAAGTGAAATACTTCCACGACAAAGAACAACTAAAGAATTTCATGATGACAAAGCCAGCCCTTCACAGGCTGCTGAAAGACGTTCTAGAGAGAGACCACAATGACCAGAACTCCATGAATGAGAATGGAAGGAACCCACTGAACAGGATAGACAATTAAACACAGGTTACATACAACACCAGGTAAATATCATGACAAAGATAAGTCAGCACATTTCAATTATAACCATCAATGTAAACAGAATTAATTCTCCAATTAAGAGAAATTGGATTTCTGGCACAATGGATTAGGAAACAAAAATCCAACAATATGCTGTATACAAGAAATACACTTAACTCAAAAGGACATTCATAGGCTCAAAGTCAAAGCATGGAAAACAATCGTACATGCCTCAGCACCTCAGAAAAAAGCAGCAGTAGCAATTCTGTTCTCATACAGTCTCAACTTCAAAACAAGAATGATCAAACGACACAAAGAAGGCCACTATATATTGGTCAGGTGAAAAATTCAAGAGCAAGAAGTAACACTCATAAATATCTATGCACCAAACACAGGAGCACCCAACTATGTAAGACAAATCTTAATAGACATGAAAAACTTAATAGACATGTCTAAGAACACAATCTTAACAGGAGACCTTAACACACCCTTATCTCAAAAAGATAGATCAACCAGACAAAAAATTAGGAAGGAAGTAACAGAACTGAACCAGAGCTTGGAACAAAAGGACCTGGTGGACATATATAGAGTGTTCCACCCAACCACAGCTGACTACACATTTTTTTCAGCTGCACACGGGTCATTTTCCAAAATAGATCACATACTAGTCCAGAGATCATGCCTAAGTATATGCAAGGAAATAGAAATTATCCCATGCATATTATCTGACCACAGTGCAATGAAACTGGAAATAAATGACAAAAGAAACCAGAAAAACCTACTAAATTCATGGAAATTAAACAACACCTGACTCAGCAATCAATGGGTCACAGAAGAAATTCAACAAGAAATTCAACAATATCTACAATTCAATGAAAATTCAAGTACAATTTACCGGAATTTATGGGATGTGATGATAGCAGTTCTTAGAGGGAAAATCATAGCTATGAACTCACACATTAGGAAAACAGAATGGGAACAAATTAGCACCCTAATGTTGCACCTCTGACAACTAGAAAAAGAAGAGCAAACAAGACCCAGAGCACAAAGACGGGAAGAAATCATAAAGATCAGAGCAGAAATTAATTCAATTGATATGAAGAAAACAGTTCAAAGAATCCACAAATCAAAAAGTTGGTTATTTGAAAAACTAAATAAAGTTGATAAGCCTCTAGCCAACCTCATCAAAAAGAGGCAGAAGGAAATTCAAGTACAAGTGATAAGGAATGAAAAGGGTGAAATCACCACAGACCCAGCGGAAATTCAGAAAATTATCAATACTTACTTTGAGAATCTTTATGCTCACAGAAGACACAGAAGAAATGGATAGATTCCTTGAAAGGTACAAATTACCAAAACTGAATCAAGAAGATATAACAACTCTCAGTAAGCCAATAATAGCCAACGAAATACAAAACATAATAAAAAGCGTACCGACAAAGAAAAGTCCAGGTCCTGATGGATTCACAGCTGAATTCTACAAGAAATTTATAGAAGCTATAATCCCCACACTCCAAAAACTCTTCAATGAAGTTGAAAAAGAAACAGTCCTCCCAAAATCATTTCTGGAGGCAAGTATAATACTGATTCCAAAACCAGGGAAAGACACAACCAAAAAGGAGAACTACAGGCCAATCTCCCTCATGAACATAGATGCAAAAATACTCAACAAAAATCCTGGGAAATAGAATACAGCAAATCATCAAGAAGATCATACACCGTGACCAGGTAGGATTCATCCCAGGGATGCAAGGATGGTTCAATATTAGAAAATCTATAAATGTAATACACTATATTAATAGACTGAAATCTAAAAACCACATGATCATCTCAATTGATGTAGAGAAAGCTTTTGACAAAGTCCAACACTCATTCATGTTCAAGGTCCTACAGAAAATTGGAATAGATGGACTCTATCTTAACTTGATAAAAGCCATCTATGACAACCCAAAAGCTCATATAATCCTAAATGGGGAAAAACTGAAATCTTTTACTCTTAAATCAGGTACAAGACAAGGATGTCCTCTATCACCTCTCCTATTCAATATA